>PVKE010002546.1:0-38604 GCA_004027555.1 Craseonycteris thonglongyai | reverse complement strand
TTAAGGTGAGTGATATTTGAGAGGACACATAACCTTTTGTCAGAAATGATAAAAACATGGGATTGGTCTTTGGGAAACATAAAAAATAGGTTGTATCTAGAAAGAGTGACCAATCTGAATTTAAAGATGATTGCTTTGTATTTGGATAACTAATTATGTTATCCAAAGATATAATCTGTTATGTTTGACACAGAGAGAGAGAGAGACAAGGAGACAGAGAGACAGAGATAAGGGGGAGGGCCCAGAGTAGTCCCCACAGCTGCACATCATCAGTGTTGACATGGTTTCGTTCCACACTGGTGGACACGAGGCAGTGCAGGGTGGGAACTGAACTGGGAGTCTCCCATATAGGAAGCACGCCCCAGTTCAGCATATGCGTCCACATGGGCTGGAGCTGGGACTCGATCCCCAGACTCTGCAGCTACAAGGCAAGTGCTCAACCTGCTGAGCCATCCTGGCGTTCCTTAATTGCCTCCTTATACAAAAGTTTTCTTGTATCGCTATGTCACTACTGGAGGCTAATGCCTAGTTGTGGATTTACTCAATTTGTAGTTCCAAGTAAATGAACAGGTAGTAAATGCAGACATAGAGAAATAATTTGAATTTAAGTAGGCTTGTGGGAAAGAGTTTGTAAGTTATGGGAGACTGAGTGTATTTGTAGTAGAGGGAAGAGAGAGGAGGGGGAAGGAAAGCGTAAAGTTATCAGAGAAGCAGAGGATTGCTGACATAAGGATAGAAGGAAAGAGAGCAGGTTTGATAGTGGAGACACTGACAGAGGAAGTAAGAGAAAGGTAGCCAGAGAAGGGAAATGCCAGATCATAACCCGAAGCGGGGGTGGGATTTCTAAGAGGTGATAGGATACAGTGTGGCTGCAGTGGATCACAGTTGAGGTTGTTTGACATAGAGAAGCTCAAGAAAGATGTGATGGCACTTGTTGGACTGTAGAAGATTTTGTTTTGGATGCTAAAGTTATTAAATAACTTGGCAATGTGTCCTGGAGGGCAGCAGATGATGGTGATAAAGATGTAGGAAAGTGCATACATGCTCACATGGGCCTCAGAAAGTGTGCTGAGAGCTGGTGGTGGGTAATTGTTTGGAAGCAACATGAAGAGTATGTGATGCCCATTCCTCAAACCAACTTAATTCAGAGGAGTGGAAGAGAGCAGCCATCTATTGGAGAGAAAACTGAAAGTGAGCAACAAACAGTGAAATTGAGATTTCCAAAAGGATCAGGATAAAGTACATCTCTTTTTGGCTTTTTCTTTAATTACTAACACACTCTCAATGAGCAACAACCAGTGGGTATGTGTTATGATGGATATTGGGAAGTCAGAGGTTTAAAACAGTCTGTCATCATGAAAAATGGGTGAATTTTTAAGCCTGCTGAAGTTGCTTTTCAAATCTGATATCATCACCACTAGCTCTGTGGCCCTATGGGAGTTCTTAGCCTTCCTGAGACTCAGTTTCCTAATCCATAAAATAAAAATACTAATAACTTAACATGGGGAGTTGTGAAGATCAAATATATTGTAAATAAAAATATCTATCATGCTGCCTTGTAGTTACTATTATTGTTGTTGTTATTATTGTTATTTTGGTTCTCTAATTAGTTGGGGCAGACGATATGCACATAACTAACCTCGAACTGTTAGAAGACTGAGGTTAAATAACTCCTGACAACATTTTTTGGCTCTGGATTAGAATGTAATTAGCCTTGGACCAGAAAGTTTTGTCATGAAGATAAGGTAGGGAGAATGCACATGGGCCATAACAACGGCACTGCAGTATGTGTGGTAGTCATACATATAGCCCGGAAGTAAGGCCCAAGGTCAGTGGTGAAAGAAGTAACGGCATCAGAAATCAGAGGAACCATCAATCAGGGCATCAGCTATTTCATTATAACAGTAGACTTTTTTCTCCTCTGTGTGGTTGTTGTGAAGATTGCATGACATAACATAAGTGAAAGTGCTTTGACAACTGTGAAGGGTGTATATATGTGAAAGATGTTATGTTTATAAATATTTTGTGGGCAGAATTTCCAGTGTCTGATGTTCCCACAAGAGACATGGGGGAAATGTTTGTACTGCTTTACAAGAAGATTAAATACAAGAGTAAAAACATTCTTTCCAATATAACTAAAATATTAATGAGTCATAAGATAGTAAAAAGACAAAAAAACTTTGTAGCTCTGAAGAGAGAACTTGACCGATAACTTCTAGTGTTATCTTGTTAGTCAGAAACTGTTTTGCTTAATAACCAATACTGTGATATGAAAGGTGATGTTTTTATAAGCCAGTTTTGGATCTTTAAAAAAAAATCTTCCATTGTTTATTTGGGAGACTATCAGAAAAAGGAGGATTTCTTGCCCATTAATATTTCTCTTCAGACTTCTATGGTGCTTCTCTTTAACCAGTCAGCCCTTTCTTTTACACATTCTTTCTCCCTTCTGTCTGTTTGGAGCAGGTTCTATTCATTGGACTCACCTTTTTGTTTTATTTGACCTCCAGTGATTGGTTGGATCTGTAAATTTTTGAGATCTAGCCTATTAATACTATGGTAATAATAGGTGAAAGTGAATAAATAGAAGGGATTGATTTTCCAGAAAATACTGCCCATTTAAGACCAGATGAAATAGGTCAACATTCATTAATAATAATGGCTAATCTGTTGTGAATGCATCTTTTAACCTGTTTTAAATCGTCTCTACACGAAGAGCTTTTATTACTACCCCATTTTAAATGCGAGGCGATTGAAGTGGAAGAGGTTAAATTACCTGCTCAAGGACTCCATTTAATCATGGCAGAGTTGGGACTGGAGACCAGGCACTGTAGCTTGAAGCACTAGGATATTCTATGTTTTCAGTTTTGAAAGATTTAGGGAAGAATTGGTAAAATGGAAAAAAAAAAAAAATCAATCAAGAATTAAAAGCCAATGGGAAGCCAAGGTGGCTCAGAGGGTTAAACACTGGCTTTGCAGCCCTGGGGACTGAGGATCGAATCCCTCCCCTGTCTGTGCGGACCCATATGGTGAACTGGTGTGTACTTCCCATGCAGGAAGCCCCCAGCCCAGTTCCTGCCCTGCATGGCTCCCACCCACCTGTGTGGAATGAAACCATGTTGAAAACTGATGATGTGCAACTATGGAGACTACTTGGGGCCCTCTCCCTTCTCTCTGTCAAAACAATAAAATAAATCTTAAAAAAAAAAAAAAGAATTAGAGGGCTGGAAAGGATATTTGGTTATTAAATTTTAGAATGTGAGGAATAAAAGCACTTTTTGAATGTGAAAGTAGTAAATTTAGCACCATAATTGGGAATATATTTGATAAATTTATGTAATTTAGTACCCCAAGAAATATTTTACACTGAAAAACTCTACCACTTAAAAACTCTGGGGAAATAAATGTACACTTGGGCATCTTTGCTCTTAGGGAAAACTGAGCTATTTTCAATGCAACAAGATGGGTTACATGGCTGGATACTTTCCAGACAGCCCTCATATATGCTCAAAATTTTAGCCTTATTTCAGGGCAGATCATTAAGCAGTTTGTCTTTTATTATTGTGGTGCTGTTCACAGAACTATGGGCTATAGGAAACTATTTATGCTCTGACTTGTGAGAACTTAACTTCCTTCTGTGTGTTCGACTCTATTTTCATGTCTGTGTCTCCACAGAGAACTTAATTCATTCAAGTTTTTCAAAATCACCCTGCTACTTTATTAGGTTGTAAAAATAAAGTGCCCTGTCTTTGGCTTTAGAGACTGAATATTGGGTGGCAACTCTACAATGAATGAAACAAAAAGAGGGTGACTGACAGCAGGAAGAGGGTTCAGGTTTTCTGTAGTTATAATTAAATTTACTATAACTTACGAGGTTCTTTAAAAGGAACTTTTCATTATGAAATTAACAAGATAGATTTTTAGATCCTTAAATCCAAAAATTATTCTGTTTTAATATGTTTAAAGGTGTCCCTTGATCTTTCAATTCAGAAATATGGGTAGTGACTTGGTGTTACCTTATAGCTGTGAATTTTTGAGACAGTCATTTTATTTCAAATGGTTAAATGGAATGACTACTTCTGTTGTTTTTTTTAAGTTTGGTTTTTTAAAATTCATTTTAATTTATTTTCTTTGATTAAGTGTTTTAAAGAAAATTAAGATTTAAAAATGTATTGCATTTATAGGGTTGGAGCTATGGTATGTTATTATTTTGTAAATATTTTAGCCAAAGAAGGGACCAAATAAGGAATTTGGTCATTCAATAAGCTTGTAGAGGCATGAGTTAATAGTAAATTCTGAATGCGGTTACTCCTCTGGTTTTCCTATTCTATTTGGCAATAATAGGAATTAAATTTTTTGATCCTATCGTTTAGAAATACCAAATTACCCATTGTCAATACTCTGTTGCGATATACTATGTGAAAGAAATGGGTGGTGTTTTGTTTAGGTACCTGAAAGCAGAGATGTTCCAGTGATAATTGGGTGTTTCCTAGATCGCTTGTGGGGAAGTAGGACGGTATGGTGACAAGGTGACAGTTTCCAGGGGCCACGGGAGTCTGAAGACCGGTGGCGTGGCTTAAGGGAAATATTCTGGCCTCTTGGTCTATATACTGTGTTCTTTTAGGCACATTTCATGCTCACATGAAAAGAAAACATGTATTGGCATATGAAGGCACCAAGAAGTGTTCACAAATGCCATCTCTGACAGCTTCTGAAGGGGCTTTTCACCTGTGGCCATAACTCCTGCTAGGCTAAACGTGTGTTTAAAACATGTGGCGGAACGGTCAGGTTTTGAGGCGCTGCTGCTGCTCGGCGTTATTCCTGGCTCTGTTTTCCGCTCTACTTGCCAACTTTCTGTTGTGTGGGGCTTGCAGCTGCCACAGTCATACTAGTCTCAATTTGGTGTTTCCGAGCTCCCGAAAATGCCACACTTTGGCTGGATGTCTTTCCAGTTGTTAGTATGCAGATTGCTTTAAAAATCTGGGGCAAAGATGGGGAGACTGCTTCTTTCTGTTTCTATCTGTCTGTCTGTCCTCTATGTACCTACTTACCTATGCATGTACCTACCTACCTACCTACCTACCTACCTACCTACCTACCTACCATCTATCGAGGGCTTGAGTTCATCCTCTCTTCATTACACGCTCTCAGTTGAGGACAGCTCAGTTAAGTTTGCTTGTATGGTGCATGCACAGGGCTCTATGCAGAGGAGCCCTTTATGAATGGCATAAATGTAACTCACAAATGTTTTTCTAGTCCCTTCTGCTGCTTCTTTTTAAAAGGGTGTCTGGCTTAACTTACATGCTTCTGTTAAGCGGGAGGTGCTTCTTCTGTAGCCTTGAAAGATCAAGACATTGGTCATGAATAGATAGATCAGCTGTGATATTTAACTCTGGCAGCATTTGATAAGAGATCTACAATGTTTCTTCAAATGATTCCTTCAGTTTCCTACCCTGTCCAGTCCCTGAAGTGTTGGTACAGACTTGTCAGGATAAAGTAAAATAATGGAGTTGGCAAATATTTCGGTTGATCCAATGAGGTCTCATTAAAAAGTCTGTAATACAGTAGATTCTTATGTTTCGAATAGCAGTGTTGATGGAAAGAGTGGAAGTGTGGGTTGTAAAGCAACTACCACTTATCTCGCCCAGTAGCCACATTTGGATCTTTATAATCATTTTCTCATTTAATCCTGGCAAAGCCCTATGATTTAGCCATTTTATTCCTATTTAAAAAAATGAAGAAACTGAGGCTCAGAGGTTTAAGTAGTATATTCTAGGATAGTTAGATGACAAATAGTAGAAATAATTTCAAATCCTGGCAGGTCTGATTCCAAAGACCAGTGTTCTTTCACTTAAGAGTACTGCCTCTAAACTTAGTTCACACTTACCTTCATAGGTGTATACATGTATATGTATTGATTTTGGAAATCTATTTGCCTGTTTTATTATCACCTGCCAAGATGTTGGCCAAAATTAATACCTGCTTTATAGATTTAAATATAAATTAATGAGGCTTATTTAAAGAATGTTCCTTTCCTATTTGTGCCAAGTAAGGGCTGTCCCCTAATATCACAAATGATGGGAGGCTATGAAATTATACCAAAGCCTGTTCTTATTAGTGGCATTTTAGCAATCCATTTTTGGGAATTGCTTTCAGAGACGATTTATAAACCACAGAGTATATTTGTGTTGAGCAGTCAAGATAAGTCAGTGTTTTTTCAAAGATTTATTTTTATTGTTTTTGACAGAGAGAGAGAGAGAGAGAGAGAGGGAGAGATACAGAGACAGAGAGAAGGGGGAGGGCTCTGCAGTCTCCATAGTTGCACATCATTGGTTTTTTCATATAGTTTTATTGCTACACAGGGCAGGAGCTGGGCTGGGGTCTCACCTTGGTGAGAACTGAACTGGGGGCACTCCCCAATTCAGCATATGGGTCCACACGGGCCAGGGCCGGGATTTGATCCTCGGTCCCCAGGGCTGCAAAGTGAGTGCTCAACCCACTGAGCCATCCCGGCTTCCCCAAGTCAGTGTTTTTTCAAAGGGTACAAGTAAGAAATGGCATTTCAAATGAAGGACTGGACAAGGATCTTCTGAAAGAAGAGGCATGGCTAGAGTGGAGAGCACTAGAAAAGGGGGGGACCAGGAGCAGGGAGGGAGGTGATACAACATAGTAGCTAAAAGCATGGTCCTGGGACACAATACGAGTAGATTGGGTGAACCCTGTTCTTTGTCATTTAGTGACTGTGTGACTTTCTCTGATTGTTTCAAATTTTATCATCTTTAAAATAGAGCTAACAATTTTATTAGATTGGTCAGGGTTCTCCAGAAATACAGAGCCAATAGGATATGGATAGACTGATAGACTGATTGATTTCATTGTTATGAGGAATTGGTTCATGGGATTGTGGAGGCCAAGAAGGCTCACAATCTGCTATCGACAAGCTAGAGACCCAGGAAAGCTACTGGTGTAGTTTCAGTTCCAGTCCAAAGACTTCAGAGTGCTGATGTTGTAAGTCTCACTTTGAGGGCGGGTGAAGACCAGAGTCCCTGCTCATACAATCAGGCAGAAAGAGGGAGGATTTCTCCTCCTCTGCCTTTTTATTCTATTCAGTCCCTCAACAGATTAGATGATGCCTACCCACATTGGGGATATCAATCTGTCTGAATCAGCCTACCAATTCAAATACTATTCTCTTTCAGAAATATCCTCTCGGATACACCCAGAAATAATGTTTAACCAGATACCTGCGTGTCCCATGGCCCAGTTAAGTTGACATACAAAATTCAATGCAATTCCACCTTTCTTGCAGATTGTTCACAAAAATATAATGTGTGTGTGTGTGTGTGTGTGTGTTTAGTGCTCAACACAATGTCTGGTATGCAGTAAAGAACGGTAAAGTGTAGCTATCATTTACTAGGACTAGCAACGGCAGGTCTTCTGTGCTGTGGCAAGGGGTTTAGATGTTTTTCTAAGGTCTTCATGTATAGTATGATCAATAAACAGCATATTAGGTTGGGGTTTTTTTCTGCAGAATGGAACTGTGGAGGATGGATTGTGAAAGTAGAGAAAGCAAGTTTTAGGAACAATGTAAGAAATAACAGGTATTGCAGAAGTGAAGAAGAAATGACAGGTAGCGAACATGAAGGGGAATAAATTGACCAGGGAAGAGAATTAAGAGAAGGTAGCATTTGTAAATCCAAGGAAGAGTTCTAAGTGGAAAGCAGTCTTCTATAATGTTTGTACTCACAGAGAGGACAAGTAAGATGACAAGGAAGAGAATTTACGGTGTTTGATGATAGAACCAGTCATTTCTCACCTTTGTGAAAATATATTCAGTGGAGATGGGACAATAAGTGGCTTAAGTGAGTTAAAAATAATTGGAGGTGAGAATGTGGTTACAGATAGCAAATGGTGACTGGAAGTGACTGTTCTTTCAAGGAAAAGAGTTGTCAAGAGAGGAGAGATGTATGGTAGAGAGAAGGTTAAAGCAGAGCTCTTCTACTTGACTGTGATTGTAGAGACAGGACAGGAAGAAGGGAGAGAGCGTGTAGGACAGAACTCAGGAAGTAGAGAACTGAACAGATAGGAAAGGGTCAGCTCAAGAGCATGCGCAGTGCAATGAACCTTGAACAGGAGAAAGGCCAACTTAAGTGCCAAGATTGGTAGATAGGAGAGAAGATGGGGCAGAAAGCTGAGAGTCATGTTTGCTACCCTCACGGTCTCTGTCCAGTAGGAGACAAGGTTTTCAGCTGGGTTTCAGTGAGATGGGGGTCTTGAAGAGGTGTTTGGAATCGCTGCTATGGGAAATGAACCAGAGTCACATAGCAGCAGTATTGAGGGTCCACCTTAATTCAGAGAAAAAGTGTTTGATTTATTCTGGGAGTGCTGGAGGATAGGATTGATAAATATATAGAGTGGGTAAGGGAAGAGCAGATAAGGCAATGAGGACAATGGCAGGAGGTGAGTTAGTTGAAGCACCCTAGGTTCTGGTTCTAAGGAAGAAAATGAAGCCATTGGAAGGGGGTTGTGAAACAAGGGGGTGGGACAAATGCCACAGATGATATATGGTGTGAGTATAAAGCAGACTTAACAGGCTTGGGGCTGGTAGGATGCCTGTACTCAGCCTCTAATCTGCTGCTGTGAATACCTATGGTTGGTAGGGGACAGGGACCACCTGACCAAGTTGGGAGACTTCAAAATAGTATTTTAAAAAAGATGTAGCTAGTCTTTATTATCTCAGCCTAAGGTGGGATGCCTCTTTTACTATAATTTTTAAAATTCTGTTAGTTCTAGTAATAAGTTTTAGCTAACAAAATCAAATTATAGCAAATTATAAAACTTATGTTTCTTTTCAAAAGTGCAGTGGTAAACTGAAGTTGCTAAGACTCTCAGGATCCAAGGTGTTTCAGGTTCTTTTATTCCTTGGGTTCCAGGGCCAGGGCTCTGTTTTAAAATTGAGAACAAAGGCTGGCTTTCGTAGCCTGGGGCAGAACACATGAAGAACTTTAATTCAAGGAAACTCAGATTACAGAATTCAAGTTTACAGTGACTACACTCGAACAGTCTTGGTAGGTGCAATCAGCTATATATTTGTCTTTTAAAAAATAATGAACTGCATTTACATTAGAGACAATTTCAAAGCTCAGCTAGCATGGTATTTCATGAATAATGACTACCTTTAAACTGAACCCTACATACAAAAGTGAAACATTTTAGTATAAATTTATACCCTGTATATTTTGGTAAGTTGAAGATTTTCAAAATGTCACAAAAGTTCCATAAGCAATATCACCATTGAAATTGCTTTTTTACAAAAGGAGTACTCTTCTTTATTACCTCAACTGAATAATTTACATGTTTTGGAAATGTTGGGTGTTAATTTTTATGAAAAATAATAATGTGAGTTTATTTGTAAGGTTCATTTTCTCTGAGGATAAATCAATGCTTCTTAATCAGCTATCTGAGCTGCAAGAATTGTAGGTATAATAAATCAAGTTACAAATTAAGTTAGAGATCTAAGTTAGAGCCAGATTGATTTTTGACAATTGCCTGCAAGTGCAATAGCCTGGACCCAATAAAATTCTCTTCATTGATTTCCAGCAATGGCATTTGGGATAGCCTCCTGATATTAACATGATGGTCATGGCCTGGTATTTGTACTCAACTATGGTAGTAGAGGAAGTTTAAATGGATAAGATTGAATAAATAGCATTCTTCCGATGTTCTGGATGACAGCATATCTAATGTAATTGCATTCTGTCTGCCAGTTTTTATGTTAGAGCACAAAAGGTTTTTACCTGCATAATTTTGATAGAGACCTTCATTTCACTTCCATCTATAATATGCTACGAATTATAAATTTTCATTACAAGTATTCAATTTCTTGAGAAAAGAATGCATTTTAGATCAGGTCCTATGCCAAATATCTCATTTATGAAGCCATGCTGCTTAAAATTGGACAAATTGATTCTCTTATTGAATAGTGAAAATATTAGTTGGAAGCATTACAATTATTTTTATTAGTTCTAGGATCTGATAACACATATACTTGTATACTAAATATTAAGAGCTACTATTAGAGTAGCTTTCAAAGTGGGAGAATTTGCATTTGCTTAATTGTGGTGAATTGTTGGGATGTGATTATGTAGGCTTGGTTGCTGAAACACAACTAAAACATTCAAGAATCCCATCAGCTCCTTTAGGCAGCTAATAAATATGCCCATTAGATAGTCTGATGAGATATTGTGGGCTTCTAGGCCTGATTATAATGGTCATTTATGCCTGTATAGCTGCTTTTATTATAAAAGCATGAAAGGCTCTGTGGTCACTCACTAAACCACAATCCCCTTATGAGCTATTATACATGGCTGGTCTTTATTTATCATTCCTCTTGTATCTAGTCATTTTCAAGAGGCTCACATTTTAATCAATCTCTTTTGGTCCCAGTAACTGCATAACTTTTGTATATGATACTGAATTGAACTATAATATTTAGAAGCTCACTGATATATCACTTCAAATGATAGCTCATTTTATGAAAAGTTTTGTTCCTGACCCCTTGCACTCTTTCCTTACTTTTTAATATTAGATTCAACTCGATAGCTTTGCCAAGGTTTCTGATTTCTATTGTGCAGACTCACAGAATTGTGATTGGAAATGACCTTTAAAGTTTCAGATTCCGACTCCAAGCGTGAATTCCCTCCTTAGTGTCTCTGAAAGATGCGTACTGGGCCAGGGTCATAAATTGTTCCCTGGAGTTTGCAGCAGGAAAGCCCTGATACGAGTATCTACCTAATGAACCTGGTGGTGCTATTGCAAATTTTTCAAGACCAACTTTTTAGTTAATAGCTTGAGTGGTTAAAGTTTTATTTTTATATTGAGATCAAACCCTTGCAGTGGCTTTAACATGGCTGTAGGAGTTAATAGAGTGTGCGGCTTCTAGTATTTTAGTACTGGTAGTGACTGTTATGTTTTTGTTAGGCTTCCGTAATCCATGGTAAATATTTTCAGTTTCTTCAGTCCCAAAATACTGACACGATTCCCAGAGGTCGTGCAGATCACCCGCATCAATAGCATCTCCTGGTATCCACAGTTGTCTTAAATTGTTGTTGCCAGAATGGAGTATGGTGTTCAAAAACAACAGATAACTTTTTTTTCTCTTCCTTAAAGTAGGTCTTGTGCTAAGTGGTTTATAGATACTGTGTAGTTAATTTTTTAATGAAACAGTTTAAGATAATAGACTTGATATTCCATGCAGTTTTAAGAAACCATACAGACAGATTCAATGCACCCTTTCCTTTTCCCCTATGGTAATATCTTGCAAAACTATATTGTATTATTATAACCAGGATGTTGACATTGATGAAATTTATCTGTCTTATTTAGCAGAGTTTCCCAGTTTCATTTGTATTCCATGTGTTTGTGTATTGACTTCTGTACAGTTTTATCACATGCAAATATTTGTATGTCCATCACCACAGTCAAGATACAAAGCATTTCCATCACCACAAAGATTTCTAATGTTGTACTTATATAGATATTTCCCTTCCTTACTGTTTTCCTTCCCTGACCCCATCCTTAACTCTTGGCAACCACTAATTTGTTCTCCATTTTTATAATTTTGCCATTTCATGAACGCTATATAAATTGAAACAAACAGTATGTAAACTTTTGGGGGCTGGCTTTTTCATTAAATAAAATTATCTGGTTAACTTACAAATTGTTGTGTATATCAATAGTTTGTTCTTTTAATTGCTGAGACGTATTATATGGTATGGCTGTATTACAGTTTGTTTAACCATTAATACACTGAAGGACATCTTGGTCGCTCCCAGTTTGGGGCTAATATGAACATGAACAGTTGTATATAGGATTGCATGCGTGTGTGTTTGAATGTTTTTATTTCTCTGAAGCAAATGCTCATGGATGCAACTGCTGAGTCATGTGGTAATTGCATATTTGATTTTTGAGGAAACTGTCAAACTGTTTTTCGGAGTTTTATGGCAGCAATGTATGAGTGATTTAGTTTCTCCATATTCTTGCCAGATTTTTTATATATTTTGGTATTATGATTATTAAAAATTTTAGTCATTCTGATAGGTAGGAAATGATATCTATTGTAGTTTTAATTGGCATTTTTCTTTAATGGCTAATAATGTGAACATGTTTTCATATGCTAATTGCCATCTATGTATCCTTTTCAGTGAACCGTCTGAGCACATCTTAGTCCATTTTCTAATTGGATTGTTTGTTGTTTTATTTTTTTAATTCTTTACATATTCTAGTCTTTATACATTCTTTTTTTTTTAAGATTTATTTTATTATTTTTGACAGAGACAGAGAGAGACAGAGACCGAGAGAGACAGAGAGATGGGGGAGGGCCCAGAGCAGTCTCCATAGTTGTATATTATCGGTTTTTGACATGGTTTTGTTCCACGCAGGTGGGTGGGGGCTGCGCAGGGCGGGAACTGGGCTGGTGGCCTCCTGCATGGGAAGCACTTTCCAGTTCAGCATATGGGTTTACACAGGTCATGGTCAGGACTTGGTCCTCAGTCTCTGGGGTTGCAAAGTGAGCGCTTAACTTGCTGAGCCATCCTGACTTCTAAACATTCTTTATATTCCTAGACCTTTGTTGTATACTACTACTTTGTTGGTTTAGAAAAATTTCTCTCAGTCTATAGGTTGTGTTTTCATTTCTCTTTTTTTTTTTTTAAAGATTTATTTTATTGTTTGAGAGAAGGTGAGAGGCCCCAGAGCAGTCTCCATAGCTGTACATTATTCAATTATTTATTTATTTATTTATTTTTTACGGAGTTTCATTCCACATAGATGGATGTGGGGCCACATGGGGTGGAACCAAACTGGGGGCCTCCCTCATGGAGGCAAAAACCTTCGGTGCCATCCTGGCAGTTACCAGTTGCATATTGCAATTCAGTATGTGGGTTTGCATAGGCCGGGGCTGGGATTTGATCCCTAGACCTCACGTTTGCAAGGCAAGCGCTCAGCCTCTTGAGCTCTCCTGGCATCCCCTTTCCATTTTCTTAACAGGGTATTTTGCAGAGCAAGAGTCATTCATTTTGATGTGGTCCACCTTTCCAATTATTTCTTTTATGAGTTGTACTTCTGGTGTCAAATCTAAGAACTCTTTGCTGAGTTCTAGATCCATATGATTTTCTCTTCTTTTTTCTAAAAGTTTTACAATTTTTTATTTTATGCTTAAGTTCATGATACATTTTAATTAATGTTGAATAAGCTGTGTGGTTTAGGTTGAGGTTCAAGTTTATTTATTCATTTTTGCCTATGAATGTCCAGTTGCTCCAGGACCATTTATTGAAGACCATTCTTTCTTCACTAAGTTGACTTTGCACTATTAAAAAAAGAAGGAAAGAAAGAGAGAAAGAGAGAAAGAAAGAAAAGAAAGAAAGAAAGAAAGAAAGAAAGAAAGAAAGAAAGAAAGAAAGAAAGAAAGAAAAAGAAAGAAAGAAATCAGTTGAGTGTATTTGTGTAGGTCAGTTTCTGGGTTCTTTATTTTGTTCCATTTATCTGTTGCCTGTTGCTTCACCAATACCACATTCTCATGATTATGGTAGAGTGATCCTTCTTACTTTTTTCTTCTATGTCAAAATTTTTCTACCTATTCTAGGACCTGTGACTTTCTATACAATTCTAAAATATATTTGTCTATGTATATAAAACACTTTACTGTGATTTTGATGGGAATTGTTTTAAATTTATAAATCCACTTAGCGAGATTTGACATTTGTACTATGTTGAATCCATGAACACGTTTTGCCTCTCCATTTATTTAGATCTTCTTTAATTTCTTTTATCAGCATTTTTCATTTTTCGTATTTAGATTATGTTCATGTTTTGAGAAGATTATATCTGAGTACTTCTATTTCTTTGTAGTGATTGTAAGAGGCAGTGTGTTTTTAATTTTAGTTTCTGTATATTCATTGTTAGTATATAGAAATGATGCTGCTTTTTTTTTTCCATGTTGATCTGGTGGCTTCCAACCTTACCAAACTCACTTATTAGTTTTATAAGTTTTTGTTTATTTGTTTGGTAGATTCCTTGGGATTTCTAACACAAACAATCATGTCATTTGTACATATGGAAAGTTTATTTCCCACATTCAAAACTGCATGATTTTTATTCATTTTTCTTGCCTTATTATAGTGACTAGAACTATGACAAATAAGAGTAGTAAGAGTGGCTATCCTTGCCTTGTTCATAATCTTAGGGGGAAAGCATGCATTGTTTTATCATTAAGTATGTTGTTGTAGGCTTCTTTTTAAGATGCTCCTTGTTAAGTTAAAGTAGTTTTATTCATTTCTTACTTGCTGAGAGGTTTTTTAAAATTCCTCTTTAGCTGTTACTATGGTGAATCACACTGACTAATTTTTAAACGTTGAAGCAGTCTTTTATACCTAGAATAAATCCCAGTTGGTTGTGGTATTGAATTAATTGCATACATTGCTTAATTTGATTTCCTAATATTTTTGCAGATTTTTGCATTTAAGTTCATGAGAGATACTGGTCTTTTATTTTTTATTTTGCTCTGTCTTTGTCTGATTTTGATTTTCAGGTAATACTGGTGTTATAAAATGAACTTAGAAGTGTTACATTGGGGAAGCCGGGATGGCTCAGTGGGTTAGGCGCTCACTTTGCAGCGCCGGGGACCGAGGATCGAGTCCCGGCCCCGGCCCGGGCGGAACCATATGCTGAACTGGGAGCTCCCCTAGTTCAGTTCTCTCTCTGTCTCTGTCTCTGTCTCTCTCTCTCTCTCTCCTCTGTCTAAATGAATAAATAAATAAATGTTTAAAAAAAAAAGAAGTGTTATCGCTTTTATTTTCTGGAAGATATTGTGTAATTCTTCTTTAAATATTTGATAGATTTCTCTAGTGGCCTGAAGATATTTATTTATTTTTAAAGATTTATTTTATTGTTTTTGTCAGAGAGAGACAGAGAGACAGAGAGAACGAGGAGGACCCAAAGCAGTCTCCATAGTGTAACAACATTAGTTTTTGACATTATTTCATTCTACACAGGTGGGCAGGGGGCCATGCAGGGTGGCAACTGGGCAGGGGGGCCCACCACATGGGAAGCACACCCCAGTTCAGCATATAGGTCCACATGGGCTGGGGCTGGGACTGGGACTGGGACTGGGACTCGATCCTCAGACCCTGGGGCTGCAAAGCGAGCAGTCAATCCACTGAGCCATCCTGGCTTCCCAAGTTGACTCTTGCATGATTTACAGGGTTTATATTTGTACTTAGTGGGGAGTAACAAAGAAAAATGAGTGTATGCCATCTTATCTAGTATACACTATATATTTTAATTCCTAGGAACTGGCCTATGATATAATTGCCTTCCTGCTGCTGCCTGCCATATAAGAAACTTTCCCTCAGTAATTGTTAAAATATCTTATAAATTCTAAAAAGTAATGTTATTATATTAATTCAAAGTCCAATAAAAATTATAATCATACTTTTATTTTAAGAAGACTGTATTTTGTGTTGCTTCTAGTAATTATCTTTTTTATCTTATTTTCCTAAATAGTCTAATAAGCTACTTCTGAATAGCAAATTAAAGTCAAACCTCATAGTTTTTTAAATCATTGTATCTATTTAAGAAATTTGCCTATATTCCATCATCTGAGATCTTTAAAACCTACATATCAGCCAAAATCTGTAAACAGCTCAGGGACTGGTTCATCAACAGGTGATATACGTGTATTCATATAGTGGCACATGGTTCTGCAAAAAGGAAGAGTGAACTACTGATATAGAGAAAAGTATGGCCGAATCTCAAAAACGTTAAGCTGAGAGAAAGCCTCATATAAAAGAGGACGTACTTAGATTTCCACTTATATGAAGTTCTATTACAGGCAAAACAAATCTTGGTGGAAAAAGAATCAGAAAAAATATATGAATTCTGTATCTTATGCTTTGGAATATATTATAATATTAATATGAGAACATGCATTGTTTACATGTGCTCTTATTTTATTATGTACATAGCCCCCCCCTTTTTTTTTAACTATTCCAGACTATTCTGCCTTCTGATAGTGTTTTACAGGGGTTTCAATAGTATCATTCAAATTCATTGGTGAGACTGGAAGAAAAATAGGAGTTGAATAATGTCTTTGTCGTTTGCTAACATTACACCATTCTCTCCAAAAAGGGGCCTATTCATACTTTTACCTCTATTTAGTCTGAATATAAGTTTTGTTCTTTATTATATTCTCTATCATTTTTCTTTGATTTTTACTCCTAAGTTTTGTTTTGTTTTTTATTCTGGATCTCACAATTGCCATTGTCATTATATAAGAAATATAGTTAAAAGTTTTTTTCAAATGTCAAAGTAACACTATTACATATAGACAATCATTGTATTATGTACTTTACGTTATCTATTGTGTTAAACATGATCTATTATCCCATCAGAATGGTATCGCTTTGGGTAATTGTGTGTATGTTGATGAATTTTGTTTTTATTCATTTGTTTGATTTTATGCTTTTACTTCTTCATACTCAAGGATGTGTTCTTGATGTAGCTTGCAGGTAAAAGGGTTAAATTAGGTTCAGTCTACGGCCACATGAGATTTTAACCCAGACAACCTCAGAGCTATGTCTGAATCGAGATAGTTAGCTATTAAATCAAAATATGTACTTAGTATTTTTTTCAACTGGGTGGACTTCACAGTAAGGTTAGGAAGTTCCTTGTGCCATGTGTAGAAGATTGTTTCAGTTTCTGTGTACTGTATTTAATATTTTGTTCTACTTACTCACTTCTAGAAATAATGGTCATGAAAGATACTCATTACTATGACTACCTTAGCTGAAACTTATTTGATCTTTATTTTAGTATATATTTTTTAATTGTTTTTGACAGAGAGAGGGAGAGAGAGAGAGAGAGAGATACAGAGACAGAGAGAGAAATGAACTGGGGGAACTCCCCAGTACAGCATATGGGTCCACACGGGCCGGGGTCGGAATTCGATCCTCGGTCCCCAGGGCTGCAAAGTGAGCGCTTAACCCACTGAGCCATCCCAGCTTCCTGATCCTTATTTAAAAAAACCCTGCAACCCAAGGATATTTTTTATCCTTATTTTCTATATAAATAAATATACCTACCCTATTTTTAATATTCTTTATTTCCTCTCATTTCTGTGAACAATAACTGTCTTGTCTAATGTGAAGCATTGTCTCACCCTCAGACCAGAGAGGGCAGCAGATGACATAGTTAAATATATGGTTTTGTAATCAGAATGCATCCTAACTTCACAACTGAGTAGCTTAGCTTTGTGACCTTGTGCAAGTTAATTATGGTCTTCAAACCTCAGGACAGATTGAAAATATGTTTTATTTTTTAGGTTGCCAGCTGTTAAAATTGATCTAGTTATAGCTTAGCCTGGGGCCTGCCACATAGGCCTCATCCAGTGAGGTTCTCCCTCCCTCCCTCCCCTGTCTTTCACCCATCCCTCCCTTTCCTCCTTCCTTGTTTTAAAAAATGTGTATGTAATTATATGCCAGAAAATTTACCTGTTTAAGGTATATAGTTAGTGGGTTTTGTTATATTCATAATATAATATAACTATAACCATTATCAAACTCCAGAACATTTTCATCACCTAAGAAAGAAATCTTCTACTCATTAGCATTAACTCCCTGTTTCTCTCTCCCCAGACTCCTAGCACCTATTAATGTGCTTTCTGTCTCTATGGACTTGTTTATTCTGGATAGTTTATGTAATGGGATCATAAAATATATAGCCTTATATGGCTTCTTTAACTTAACATGTTTTCAAGGATTATCTATGTTATATATATATAGTTTAGCATGTGTTATATTTCATTCTTTTTTGTAGCTTTATAATATTCCACTCTGTGGAATGGATATATTGTACTTTCTCCATTCATCAGTTGATAGATGTTTGGGTGGTTTCCACTTTTTGGCTTTGAACGTTGTACAAGTTTTTGTGTGAACACGTTTTAAGTCTCTTGATTATATACCCGGTAGAATTGTTGGGTCATATGGTAACTCTGTGTTTAGCTTTTTGAGGAACTGCCAAGGAGCCTGCACTATTTTGCACTCCCGGCAGTGGATAAGGGTTCTGATTTTTCTTTACATTTTGCTAACACTTGTAATATTTTTTCTCACATTGTAGCCTATATGTGAGTGAAGTGGTATCTCATTGTGGTTTTGATTTGTATTTCCCTAATGATTATAAGCTTGTCTCCCACTATTCCCAAATATATTATACTATTAACTTAGTACAAGCTTGTCTCTATCTTCTTTAAATATTTATTTTTCTTGTTTTTGACAGAGAGACAAAGAGAAGAGGGAGGGCCCACAGCAGTCTCTATATTTGCACATCATTGGTCTTCTACATAGTTTCATTTCACCGGTGGGCACAGGGCTGCACAGGGCAGGAACCAGGCTTGGGACCTCCCACATGGAGCTTGCCCAGGTAAGAACTAAACTGGGGGCATGCCCCAGTTCAGAATATGGGTCCACATGGGCTGGGGCCAGGACTTGATCCTCAGACCCCGGGTCTGCAAGACAAGCACTCAATCCATTGGGCCATCCTGGCATTTCTTCTATCTTTTTTCAAAATTTATTTTGCTTCCTATACCTATAATGCCCTTATCTAAATCTCTTTTTCCAACATGTCATCCTTGAAGGCTGATGGTTAAACCAATAGTTTACCCATGAAATAACTCTTGATTCCTCCATATAAAAGTGACCTTGTAATCATTTAAATATCTATAACACTCTATACTTCCTTTATTACAATAACTTTTTTAATGAAACAGCACTAAAATGTAATATCCACAAAAGTATATCATTATTGGGGAAGCTGGGATGGCTCAGCTGGTTGAGCTCTCATTTGCAGCCCCAGGGTCTGAGGATTGGGTCCCAACCCTTGCCCATGATGAATTGGGGTGTGCCCCAAGTTCAGTTCTTGCCGGGGCAAGCTTCCCATGTGAGAGGCCCCCAGTTCGGCTCCCACCCCAGGCGTGCCTCCCATGCGGGAAGCCCCTGGCCCAGTTCCTGCCCTTCACGGCCCTGTGCCCACCTGTGGAGTGAAATTGTATTGAAAACTAGTGTACAACTGTGGAGACTGTTCTGGGCCCTCCCCTTTCCCTCTATGTCTCTCTGTTTCTCTTTCTCTCTGTGTTGAAAACAATAAAAAAAATATTAAAAGTATATCATGATTAAAATTATTTTACCACATTATAATTTTATAGTGATGTAATTCTGTATAACAGATTTTAGTCTGAAATTTTTGTTTCCTCTAAAGTGTCAATATGTATCTTATTTATCATAGGCAATCAAATGCACACATCAGTGAATTGAGCTCAGTATCCTGCAACTCTCTCCTTTCCTTTTCTGTTCCACAGTAGTTTGGGCTCTTACTACTTCCTGTCTGTCCTAATTCTAAAACTACTTAACCTATTTGCCTGTTTCCATCTGTTTGTACTAAACCAATCTACATATTGTGTGATGATACTTTTATAATCCAATAGAAATCATACCCTTTGTCTGCCTCAAATCCAGTATTGTGTCCAGAATAAGATCTAGTCTACTGAGTATGGCACCCAAAAACCCTCCTGTCTCTTCACCTTCTGTACGTAGTACCTGCCTTAAGCTCTACACATTCATCCTGGTTGCCTGAAGAAGCTCTGTGGTGTGTACATAGGAATGCATTAGTAAGTCACACTGGGGTAAATGCACACAGCTCCTTGTGATGGGGGTAGGTGGCCTGGGCCGCTAACTGCTGCAGTCTTCAATCTAGCAGCCCCAAGAGTTTAGGGGACTTTATATAATCACAGCTATACTCTATGCCACCACTTAGAGGAAGCTTTGCACAGTGCTTTTGTGCACCTTGGCTTTGGCTCATGTGGTTTCCTGTCCTGGGAAACTTTGTCCTCTGCCAATTCCATGGGGTGCTCCATCCCCTCCCCACAACATTGCTTCTGTTGTCAAAATATGTATTTTAAGACCTGACTCTGATGTTGCCTCAACACTTTTTCTGATTTCTTCCTCTAAACTTTTTGTCTGTAGCATTTTGTTTATACATTTTCTATAAAACTAAAAATAATCTGTCTGCTCTTAGTTCCTTTTTATTACCTTTCTTCCCTTCAATCTCATAAGGTGGTAAATTCTTTGATTTGTACCCCACTTACTGTTTCACATGCTCACATGTCAATCATCCTTAGCAGACAGAAGAGCCTGTACATACAGAATAAGCATTTATAAAAATTTTCTGAGTTGAATTGTTGGGTATCTCATAAGAAATATTTTATATTATAGTATAGAATAATTAGTTTGACAGTGTTTCTAGTAATTTCTTTTTTAAAAGAAATTAACCTTTACTTTCTTATAGAACTTTTTCAAAATCATTAAGTCAAGTGGTTCTCAAACTGTAGTATATATGGAATAACTTAGAGGACTAGGTCCCACTCTCAGAGTTTCTCATTTGGTGGCTGTGGGGTGGTATCTCAAATTAGTATTTCTAACAAGCTTGCATGTGGTGCAGATGCTGTTGATCAAGAGATTGATTACACTTGAAAAAATGCCACATTAGGCTACAGATATTCTTATTGTTCATGTAAAAATGCCATTTTAGAAGGATTTATTTATTTATTTGTTTGTTTGTTTGTTTGTTTATTTATTTATTTAGCATCAGTGTGACAAAATAGAATTGTTGGGGGATACATTAAAACCAGAGCTTAGGCTTCCTGGCCTCAACTATTTTTTGTTAGGCTTATGTCTAGGAAATAATGATGTTCCTTTGGGATTTATACTTTTGGCAATATACCGGTGCTCTCAAACTACAAACGAGCAACATTGTGTCAGAGAAGTTTCTCCTTGTGTCCCAGGGATTGAGAAACATTCTTGGAGCCTTTGCATTTTGTGTATAGTCCACTAGATGAGAAAGATCATCAAGTCAACATTATTTTTGCATCCAAGTTCTAGAAGAAAGGGAGGAATGGGGCCATGTTTATTGCCTGGCTGTTGCTATCTTGAAAATGGGTGATTGTACAAAATGTGTGGCAGGGAGGATAGTACACATGGGAGGGAAAGAAGTATGTATTCCTGGTGCCACATGGTTTTCTTCTTATGCCCTGGGAAGGGCATAGTCCTCATAAAGAATAGTTTGTTATTAAAGGCCGTGTCATTTTAATTATCTTGCGAATTTACCAGGGCTTTATGGATGACACTGGGAAGCTGGCCATAATTTATAACACTGCCTCTGGGATAATGCATTTGAGTTCCAAATAGCCCATTTGCAAATCAACTCCGGGAATACAACCTATCTGCAAATTGGGCACTGCCTGTGCTGTAGTTTCTAGAGAATATTTGTTCTACTCATTTTCTAAAATGACCCATGTGTATGCAGCGAGGAAATAAAATGAGCAGGTGCTAGACCTGTGTAGAGGAACTAACAATTTCCTACAGCTAGACCCTATTGATTCACATATTGTAGAGACAATAATGTAAAACCCTTCTTGGTGTAGTTGCAAATTTTTGTTCTGGATCAAAGGATGGCAAAAGGCTACATCTATGTTAGCTACTCTGCCAGTGTGGCCGGTAGCCTAAAGTGTCTGTGTAAATAGTGGTCTCTCTGGGTTGTGCTTGACTGGTGGGCGGCTGAGGAAGACCATTAGGAAGGAAGAACTGGGACTTTAGGATTACACTGGCTAAGACACATGGCAAGGATCCAAAAAGAGTGGCCAAGAGGTTATGAATGTTCATTTTACCAAATTGTATTAGGACCAGTGAATAGTGTCAAAAATAAGTGAGCGGTTTTGAACAGGGGATGGGTAACTTGTAGTTACTGGGTAGGTTCTCCAGGAGGCCAGCTTCGAGCCTGAGGTTAACAGGTGGGATGCTTATGCTCTGGAAAGGTAAGGAAGCAGGACTGTGCTGAGGGCGAGCTCGGCTGTGGTGCAGTCACTATAAACCGCCCTGGGCCAGCCCTGCCCTGCACTGGAATGACTTTCAGTTTTCCTGTCTTGGGCCTGTGGCACTGCCCTGGATCTCTCAGGATCCAGCAGTCTTTGGGTATAGCTGAGGGAAGAGGCTATGCCTTTGGCTGGGGAAAATCCCAAGAAGGCTGGTAGTGTATGCCACCAGCAGGGGACATGCATCCTTTAGTCCCGAGGGGGTCTGCTATTCTAGAGGAAGGAAAACGTGTGAGAAGCTGGTAATAACATGCAATGAGCTTTTCCTATGGGGAGAGGAGCAGAGGTTCATGGTCCCATTTGCACAGGCTCTTCCAGGGCTTTGGGTACAGTGGAAGGAATTGGAATGATATAATATGACCCTTATTTATTAATTTATTATTAATCCTTATAATAGCCCTAAATGTAGGTATTATTAACTCCACTTTACAGAAGGAAAAGTGGCTTGCCCACAGCCAGATGGGTGATAAAGGCCTGAAGCAGTCATTTCCTGAAGATGCTTCTCTTTTGATTCTGCTTCCTGAACACAGTCCCGAAAGGAAGTCACACCAATTTTTCAAAGCCAGGGCACATTCTGGAGTGGCCTCAGGCTGTGGGGCCCACACTCGATGATGCCAGGTAGTAAGGATCCCTAACAGTTAGCAGGGAAAGCCCTGGCTGGACTTGGCACACAGGTGAGCAGAGCTGGCAGAGGAGCGATGACGGATAGGAGACCCAAAACCTGATGATTTCACTCAGAATTAGAGTGCACTGACTGTCAGGTGGTGATTCATTACAGGTGGAGACAGGTTGTGGACTAAACTCACACTACACTGAGCTGTGTACAAAGGAATAATAGCTTTATTTTATGTACATGTGATTCCCTTTAAGAGTTCCCTTCTCTCTAGGTAGTCAAGGGGGTGGAAATAAAACACTTAAATTAAATCTCTCTCATCTAGTAATTTATACAGGCTTTTAAGGTAACTCAGAATCTTTTAGCTCAAGCCCTAAACTTTCAGATTTTTACCACCCCCTTATGTCTTCTTTTTAGAATGATATTGTTGTGGGGGTTGTGGAGCTGGAGAGGACTCCATGGGGCATTGGAAACCTTTGCCTGCCTTCTACGCCTCTCAGAAGCCCGGGAAGCCTCCAAACAATTAGAAGCAGGCCCTCTATCTCTGACCAACAACAATGCTTCACCTCTTCTGGAGCGGCTGCCCCCAAGCTGATCTGAGGACTGCTGGATAAGTCATTATCTCATTACCCCAGACAGAAATGGGGTCAAAGGTCAAAGCATGGGGACTTCTGCCTTGACCCTCTTTACCATGCTTCCAGCATTGGCTCAGAGGGCAGGCAGGGCAAACGTTTGTTCTGTTCCATCCTTTCTCTCACACTCTCCCCAAGTTTCCTCTTCACAACTCAGGGGAACTTACTTTCATCTTCTCTTTTTCAGAGCAACAGTGGTGAAATCGCTATTGGGGAACAGGGAGACGATCAAACAAAAGCACATCAATTTAATATTTCCAAATATTGTTCTCTATCAGTTATGGCATGCGCAATGAATCATCTTTGTACTCTTTCTCAACACCCAATTTTCTCTGTGCAGGGCGTTCCCACTGAATTTGCCTTAATTTCTACTGACTTATAATGTGTAAGAATTAAACATTGTGCCAAAGTGCAGGAAAAAGCCTTTCTAAATTTTACATTGCTGAATTCAATAATTTAAAGAATCCCTTGATTGCTAGATTATATGGTCAAAGTAATAATAAAATGTTGCACATTTCTCAGTAACTGAAATATTTACACACTCGGCCATTTCTGATATAATTGTAATTGGTACTTCTCAGCCTACAATATATTATTGGAAGTCTAAGAACAGATCAAAAGAATGATTTTAAATCATTAATATTAATGACTGCTTTAGTCATTCAATTTCCTTGAAAATCTCATCGGTATGTAGTTTACTTTCATTCCCTACTGATAGATCATTTCTAACATTTGACAGCTTTACAGTGTTTTTACCAATTTTATATTCCGAAGTGCTGTGCCGTTGACAATTTTGCTCTTCAGTGTATCATCTGTGGACCAGCAGACCTCACATCACCCGGGGCTTGTTAGAAATGCAGACTCACAGGCACACCCCAGACCTCCTGAATCCAAATCTGAAGTTTACAAGGTCATCGGGTGATTTGTATGCATATTGGTATCTGAGAAGCATTGCACAGCAACGTAGGTATAAACCCTCTAAAGCAAGCTTGTTCAAGCCAAGGACCACAGGTCACAAGCAGTCTGAATGGCTTTGAATGAGGCCCAAGACAAATTTGTAAACTTTCTTAAAACATTGAAAATGTTTTGTGATTTTCAAAAGCTCATCAGCTGCCGTTAGTGTTGGTTTATTTTATGTGTGCCCCAAGATAATTCTTCCTCCAGTGTGGCTCAGGGAAGCCAAAAGGTTGGGCACCCCTGCTCAAAAGAGACACCATAATTCACTCGGTGCTTTTATTAAGTGTTTACAGTAAATAATAAAATAGAGTGGAATCAAATCATCCCTTTGCACTCTGGTTCTTATAATATTATTTTTCGATTCTGTGCACTCTTCCTTCCCCTCATTAAAATAGAGACAGCTGTTCACTTGGTGCATCTGGGTCATGCCTGGTCCAGGTTCTGTTAAGTTTCTGCATCAATCAAGCCAACTGAAAGCAGCTGTGGCCTAGTGTCCAGTCAGCAGTTCTTCAGGCCACCTGTTTCAACAAAGGACCTTAGAACACTCCCAAGCAATCTTGTCTCCAATTTGTTCCTCCCTTATCCCCTAGTCACAGCCCATCGTAATGGAAAGCGACATTTATTACTTGTCAAAAGTAAATATCCATAAAGAAAAGCAGCTGTGTTGTAGAGAAAGGGCCTAATTTTCCTAAGTAGTTCTCTCCCTCTTCGTCACTTAAAACCACAGGAGAGAGAGGAGTGGGATAATGGGTTACAAAATTCCCCGAGATCCCACCAGGAGAGGCCTCTCTAGCCAAAGCAAAATGAGGATCTAAACAGAAATCTGCTAATGCAGGCCAAGCCCAGAACTATCAGGAAGTTGAGGATAAGAGTTCCTTTGTTCGCCCTTCCCACTCCTTGCTATTTTCTCCTGTCTCAATCCTCCCTTTAACTTTATTCTCAACATTGCCCTACCTTTTTAACATTCCAAGCATACCTCTCCACATCTCCCTCTTTTTGTGTACACCCACTCCTTCCTGCTCAATAGTTTTTTGTGACTTGGTTAACCAGTAGCTAGACTGATTCAGTCATGCCTCCAGCTCAGCTCGTAGATGACAGGGGATCAGAACCCTTCACCGGGCACACTCGGCAGCATGGAGCAGAGGTTTAGGGAGAAAACAGGAGAGTCTTTATTAGGAAAGTTCAGCAATGATAATAAATAAAGATGACAACAATAGCTGTATTTGAATGCTGACATTATGTTCTCCTACTTATTATAGAACTTTGAGGCAGGAACCATTAGTATCACCATCATCACTGTTTTGGGAAACTAAAGCTCTCACAAATTAAAAAGAATTCCAGTTAGTAATCTGTGGTATCAGGTTTCATACCCAGGTTTGACTCCCAAATCATTGCTCTTACTACAATGGCCCATTTGCCATATGGGTGTCTCAGCAGATGGGCACAGTATGAACACAGACATATCTGGCAACAAGATGATGCATGGTATGTAGCCAGGTAGCCATATGATGGGCATTAGGAAAGTCTGGCTGAAAGTAATAGAACATCTGCTCTGGGCCCAGGATTCACGGGCAGCACTTGAATGCTGAAAGTATGGGTGGAAACCAAGTACAATCCAGTCTTAGGAGAATGAGGGTTCCTAGCATTGATCAATTGTAGGCCTTCTATCTGAGTAAAATAAATCATCTGGAATAGAACATGGGGACTGATCCTATCAGTCAGTTATAAGAAGAATGAGGGACAAGAATAAAGTATCCATAACAGGAAATGGGAAAAATGTGTTTCCTTTTTACTTGAGACATGAACCTGTAAATTGTGGAAATCCCTCTGATAAGTATAGAAATGACCCCGGACCAGGGTGTAATGGAATCTGGAGGTAGTGGTTCAGACAAAGAAGAAATATTTTCTGGGGCTTCCTTTTGTGGTAGCAGGAATTTAAGTGAGAATTATAAAGTCAGACTCCAGTATAAGAAGCCTGCAGTATAAAAGGCGTGGTGGAATAGAATGTGGTATGAAGCACAATGCTTTCTATCTCTACGACTTTTGAAAGCATTTTTCTGCTTAAGGGGCATTTAATGATTTCTGTTGCACTTCTTCACTCTTAAACACGGCCTTGAAGCACTATTTATGTGTCTTCTAACTAGCTCTCTGACCTCCCCTTTTATCAATTTCTTTTTCCCCCGCACCATTCTCTGTCAGCGTTGCTCAAAGGAGATGCTGGTGTTTTGGATGTGGAAGTTCTTCCTGGAGTGGGACAGTTTTAAATAGTGTTAGATATTTAGTATCCTTGGCCTCTATTCATGAAATAGCAACAACACTCCTGAACTATCATGTGACAAAGTTACCACCACCACCCGCCACCCCCCCCCCACCCCCCGCCTTTTAACACCCTACCAGAGACTTCCTCTGTGGTTCTTTGGCATCCCTAGATGCCACACTCATTACCATCTCAGGGCTACCACATGTGCCTTGCATTTTCTTTCTATGATGTTCTGTATTCTCATTTTTAAGTCTCCACATCATGTTCTCCAAGAGCATCTCCCAACCCCCATTCTGAGCTTCAATCATGATCTGAAATAAGTTATTTTTTCTTTGCTTCTATTTTCATTTTCCCCTCCCCTCAACTGAAATGGAATCTTCTTGAGAAGAGGATTTTGTACTTCTCTTTCACCGCTGTGCATTGGCACACAGTAGAATGCCTGGCGCATAGTATTTTTTGAATTTTATGAACTAAAAAAAAAATTTTGAGCATTATGAATGAAGGGACCAATAATCACTTTCCAAGACCCTGTGTGAGAGATTTCTGCATCACATAGAAAACTGGGTTTCATATCAACTGTAAGACTATTTCATTCTTTCCTATAGCTTTTGAGGAGTTTGTAGGACAAGAATATCTCCTTGGTAAGTCTCTACTCTTCTATTTACATTTATCTATCTGAAGATAAATGTGACTGTATAGTTAACAGCATAATTAAGTACCCCTCTTGGAAAAGACATTTTAATGATAAAGGGGATCTTTACTTCATCAAGATGAAACTGCAGAACATAGATTCATAAATATGACAAAGATTGAACATACCCTACTCTTTCCAAGATGATTGGGAGATAATAGGGAGTCCTGAGCAAGCTTCTTGTCATTGAAGAAACAAGAACAACAATAAAAAGCCTCAAGGACTACTTCATCCATTTTTGTTGCATATCCCCTGTATTCCTAGCATTCTAATGGGCACTGGGGGAATGGCAATTTGGGGGGATCATTTTATTCAGCTGCTAGTGAAATCAAGGATGACTAAGAGGAGGCTTATTTTGTGGAAAAGCACCTCAGGCTTTTTGGTAGGTAGGAAGCTAGGCACGAGCGGCAGGAGGGGCAGAAGGTAACATGAGCAGTACTTCGCACCACCCAGCTCCAGCCTCCAGGAACTAATTTTGTGATTAGAACATCCTGATAATAGGGAAGTAAAATCCAACCAGAATTGTTCAGTGTTTGGCCCATGCACGAACAACTGGAGCCTGTTGGCTTAACCTTAGCCTCATTATAATGGAATTATAATGAATTAACATGATGGTTTTGCCACCCCTACCCCATGGGTTTTTCTATATGCATTCTGGGTAAGATCATGTGCAGAAAGAAAACAGTTATGTAAACTACACATGTCAATCAAATGACCTAAGTCTGTATGTCACACTTGCAGGGCTGGCTCAGGGCCAGCCGTAAAACTGGAACCCCAAACACGTTGGGGTGTTTTGTCTCTCTTGGCTTGGCCTGTTTTTCTCTTGAAAACATATGTCAATAAAACTTTACTCTGCTTTTCTTGTTTCTGTGATCTGTAGTTTTTTAGTGTGGCAGTGGAAAGAACCGAACTCCCTGCTACCTCCACACGGTAACACTTTTATAGCCCACATTTGGAGGAAACTGGAGTCCATTTGTTTAACTAATACCATTGTTTCCAGGCACCACACTGCCTGTTTCCAACCCAGGTTCAGGGATTCGTTGAGAGTAGAGAACTCTAGTCTTCTGAGAAGAGCATGGCTGAGGTTGCTGCTGTACTTTGGGTCTTTCAGTGTTTTCAGTTCATGTACACATTTTCTCTCTGGTTCAAATAGGACTTGGTTTCAGAAATTGAACACTTCACAAATCTACAACTCATACTCCTACTGTGCTGTATTAAAGAAATAATACTTTAAATACAAATTAAAATGCTATCACTTTTTAGTGAAAATGTAAGTTTAAACTTGGTACACTGTGTGCCACTCTGCACCATGAATAAGCCCATGCTTTGTGCACGTGTTTGTCTCTCACTCTCGCCAGTTCACTGTGTGTAAACATACCAGTCAGTTGGGGTCTATTATTCTTCAAATGTTGTGTTCTCACCCAGTCCCAAGTATGCTGAAACAGGTCCCAAGTAAGTGTCAACATATAGCGCTTACCCTCAAGCAGAAGGTGGAAGTGGGAATCAAACATACGGTGATGGAAAGAGAGCTGATTCTGGGTGGTGAGCACATAATGCGATGTATAGACAATGTAATGTAGAATTGTACACCTGGAAACAATGTCATTGATAACAATTAATGTCACCCCAATAAATTTAACCAAAAAGAAAGAAAGAAAGAGCAGACAGTGGAAATATGCAAGAGGCTTGAGAAAGGTGAGAGTTGTGCAGTGCTCGTGGAGCAATTTAATGTCAGTTCATCAACGATCTGTGACACTATAAGGCTCAGCCTCAGAAGATAAAGGAGCTGTTTTTTGTTTGTTTGTTTTTTCTTTTGAGATTTATTGCTTGACAGAGAGAGATAGAGAGAGGCAGACAGAGGGGGAGGGCCCAGGGCATCAGGAATTTCGACAATGTCATTCCACACAGGTGGATGTGGGGCCATGCAGGGTGGGAACCAAACCAGGGACCTCCCACATGGGATGCATGCCCCAGTTCAGCATGTGGGTCTGCATGGGCTGGTCCTGGGACTCAATCCCTAGATTCTATGGCTGCAAGGCGAGCGCTCAACCTGCTGAGTCATCCCGACCTCCTGATAAAGGAGTTTTATGTTAAATCGGAGAGTGACAAGAGTGTGGAGAAGCCTCCTACTCTTCATACACCAAAAATGGAAGTGCTTGACCAGGCTCTGTATGAGTGGTTTTTGCTGAAAAGGTCTGAGGGTGGTAGTATTTCTGGAGCTATATTGCAGGGAGAAGCAAGACAATTCTGTGACAGAATGAACTTTGAAGGTCAGGGTTCATTTTTAAGTGGCTAGCCTACCTGATTCAAGGCTCTTCATGGCATCTGTAAGCTGGACTTGTCAGGTGAACAGAAAGCACCTGATTTTGAGTCTGCAGCTTCATTTAGTGATGTGTTTAGTGAATTGGTTGCAGTAGATGGCTTGACCCCAGAGCAGATTTATAATGCAGATGAGACTGGATTTATGTGGAAGTGTCTGCCTAATTGTGCTTTGGCTGGTGGTAATGAGAAGGTAGCTCACAGGTTTGAACTAAATAAAGAACATATATAACTGTGCTCATTTGTGCAAATGCATCAGAAAATCATAATGTAAAGTTGTATATAGTCAGCAAATTTGCTAAACCGAGGTTTTTTAAAGACGTAACAACCTCCCTGTAGATTATTATGCACAGAGAATAGTTGGATTGACATAAAATTTTTTACCAAGTGGTTTCATTATTCATTTGTCTCCAGCATTAAAGAACATTTACAAAAGAAAGGAATACCAGAGAACAGTGACTATCTGTTGCACCTGGATAACTGTCGCTCATGTCCTCCTGCCGAAGAGCTCTCTTTAATGGCAACATTTTCATGTTCTCTTCCAGGTAATGTCTCATGTCTGATTCAACCAATGGATCAGGGAGTGACACAGAATGTAAAAATGTTTCAGAGTCATGATTTCAAGCTAAAAATGGCTAATTTTGATGGGATAATTCTGGACTTTCAGAAAAAAATATAATCTCAAAGGTGCTGCCTACACTGTCGGTTGTACTTGGGATTGTGTGAGAAGGGAAATATTATGGAAACGTTGGAGCAAGTTGTGGCCACTGTGATGTCTGTGGAATCCTCCTCCTCCTCCGTCGACTGGTGGAGAGGCTTCCAGTCACTAGTGCAGCTGCCAGTAGCAGAGTTTATATTGAGATCTGTGAGTTAGTTGACTCTGCTAATGACAAAACAAATTTGTCTCAAGGTGAACTCAATCACTGAATCACTGTGGATGAAGCTATTGCCATACCTCATTTGCTTAATATACAAGACATCATAGAAGCTGTTGTGAATCATGAAAAAATGAACATTGCAGAGGAGAAAGAGAGTGATGACGACGGGTGAGGTGAAAAAAAAAAAAAAATCCTGGCAGAGAGCTACTAGAGCATTTGAAACTGTAATAGCTTTTTCAGAATGGCAAACCTTCTTCACTTCTCAGCATGTTATGCGGCTGCACATTATGTAAAACACTGAAAACCTGACTTTGTATGAGAGGTGTAGGGCCTCAAAGCAAACTGATACTCATTCATTTTTTAAGAAAGCTGCATGCAAGGTTGCCAGCACAGCATCATCTACTAATGTAGATCTAAAACCATCCACATCTACTTCTCCTGATCCTGTCTTAGCTACATCATCAGATCCTGATCCTGATACAACATCTACCCAGTAAACTCTCTATTCCTACTGTAACAGTTTTAAGTGTGCATGTGTGTGTTTTTCCTAAGTTACTTGAAGTTAAAAAATTTGTTAGTGAAGTTTATTAAGTTAAAAAGTTTATTGACCGCCATTTAACTAATATTGCACACTGCATTGACAAAGCTGTTTTTATAATAAAACTGTGTTATAATAAGTTTGTCTTTATTTGTCTTATTTTTTTTTTAAATATTGTACTTAAATATTAATATCAAGGCAATACAGAATTTATGGTATGGTATGGTATAATATGGGGTATATATAATATTAGTTAGGCTTATTTTTAATAGTAACTCTCAAGCAACCAGAAACTACATTTGTCTGGCATTTACCAATCCCCATGGGTGCCAGTTAACTGAGAATCTACTGTATGTTTAGATTCATTCCTACTGTACTCTTCTTTCTTCTGTACCAAGAGAATTGACCTTTGCGATGACATTTCCCAGATCTCTTGTCTATTAGCTTTTGTAAGGTGAGGCCGATGGGACGTCCTGGAGCAGACTGAACAGCAGGAAGCGGGAGAATCTGGAGTGCTTTCTGTCTCTCCTTGTGTCAGTGTCCAGCACTGGCTCTGTCTCCTCTGTGGTTCAGCTCTTGCTCGGCGACCTTTACGCTGAGCTTCAGTAATACCACCCGTGATGGTAACCTCTATGTGTCAACTTGGCTAGTTTATGCTGCCCACTTGTTAGGTCAAATACTAGGTGTTGCTATAAGGCAGGGATGTCAAACTCAATTAAAACACGGGCCATTTGGTGCAACAGGCAAGATTCACGAGGGCCACATCACATTTACAAACGTCGCCGGAACTGAGTCAGCGCATTTATACACACCCACAGGCCCCCAGGACAGGCACTGGGCCACGTGTATACTCGTCTTCAGTAGTTAAAGGGTTAATGAGAGAATGGTGTGTACGGTATTGCCTCGATCTCCCCTCAGCGCTATTTTCTTCATAACAATTTTTCCTATTTTCATTTTATTTCAGAGCATCGTGGGCCACAAAAAATGACCTCGGGCCACCAGTTTGACACCCCTGCTAAGGTATTGGCAGATGGGATTAATATTTACCATCAGCTGCTTTTAAGTAAAGCAGCTTACCCTCCATAAAGTGAGTAGGCCTCATCCAATTAGTTGAAGCCTTAAGAGCAAAGACTGAGGTTTTATGAAGAAAAAACAGTTCTGCCTCAAGGCTGCAATGTCAAATATCACCTCAATTTACAGGCTGCCTGCCAGGCCTATAAATTTCTACAATCACATGGACAAATTTCTTAAATCAATCTGTCTCTTTCCTCTCTCTCTCTTCTTCTTCCTACCCTGCTCTGCCCCTCCCCCCCCCACCCCCCGCCCCCTTGGTTCTGTTTCTCTGGAGAACTCTAGTACATACACTACTTCTTCCCATTGTCTATCTAGCCTTAGGGTGGGAGTGACTTTCTATAATTGTTATTTCTAGAATTATCTCACTATCCCCTGAAAGCTCTTTAGTGCTGCCAGCTCCTTTGTGAACCAGTCACCTGTATTCAGTTTCTTGTATTGAACTACAATATGGGTGTTGTCTTCCTCACTGAGTTCAGCTTTATCCCAAGGCAGCTTTCATTTGTTCAAAAGTTAAAGTACATTTCTCTCAGGCCACACAGGCCTGTTTCTTTAACACTTTAGTAAAACAGGGATAGTACTCAAGAAAACCTTAGAAAAAGAAGGAGACTATAGTACGGTACCATTCTCTGTCCCTGTTCAGTCAACTAACAACACTTGTAGAAGAAACCACAATTATTGGGTGTAATAGCCTATGGTTGAGCCACTGGAGGCTTGAGGACCTTTGGGTGTGGATGTCAATGTGGTGGGAGGAGGGAAGCTAGGTGTCAAGCTGTGGTTATGAGAAAGGAGGAGGGTAGAACTCGCTAGATGGGGTTCTGTGTGAGGGAGTGAAACTTGTCGTTTATGTGAGTGTGAGTAACACAGTTTGTGAGCTTTTGCTGTGTGTGCGCATGCGTTCTCTGTGTGTGGCACTGCACATGTGTGACCACAGGCGTGGTATTGCAAGTGAGTGGAGGTGAGTGCATATGAGAGTGGGGTTGAGTGTTACTGTGTTTGAGTGCGTGGGACTAGGGGTAAGTGTCTGAGTCTACTTGTTTATGGACCGCATGCGCTCATATTCACTACCCATCGAAATTCCAGTGCTGAACTCTAACCTTCAGTGTTCAGTGTGATGGCATGAAGAGGTGAAGCTTTTAGGAGGCGCTTAATCCCTCATGGATGGGATTAGTACCCTTATGAAGGAGACACCAGAGAGCTCCATTGCCCTTTTTTTTCTTTTTCATTTTTAAATATTTATTTTATTGTTCTTGACACAGAGAGGCAGAGACAGAGAGAGAGAGACAGAGAGAAGGAGGAGGGCCCAGAACAGTCTCCACAGCTGCACGCCATCAACTTTCGACATGGTTTCATTCCACATAGACGTGTGGGGGTCACGCAGGGAAGGAACTGGACTGGAGACTGAACTGGGTGTGGGCGGGGAAGTGGGGCAAGAACCAAACTGGGGGCCTCCCATATGGGAGGCACACCCTGGCTCAGCATATGGGTCCACATGGCCTGGGGCTGGGATTTGATCCTCAATCTTCAGGGCTACAAAGTGAGCACTCAACCCGCTGAGCCATCCGGCTTCCCCTCCATTGCCCTTTCTTTCATGTGAAGAAACAGCGAAAGACACCTTTTACGAATCTGGAAGACGGCTTTCATGAGACCCCAGATCTGCTGGTATCTTGACCTTGGGCTTCCAACCTCCTTCTAGAACTGTGAGAAGTGAATGCTCATTGTTATTAAGACACGCAGCTATGGTATTTGGTTACAGGAGCTTGGACAGACTAGTAAAACAACTTGTATGTGGGAAGGGGAAAGTCAGTGTAAGTGCTGTGATGGAGCCAGTGCAAACGAATGCAGAGTGTGACTGTTACTGAGGTGGCTGAGTGTGACAGCAAGTGACTTTGAGGGTATAGGGCAGAGTGTGGCCAGGTGTGGGTTGTGCTGTAGGACACAGTGTGAGGAACTAAGTGTGACTAAGTATGAATGTGACAATGTGTGAATGGAACTGTGTGACTAAGTGTGAGTGGGGCCAGGTGACTGAGTGTGACAGTGTGACTAGGTATGAATGGGACTTTCTGACAGGGTGTAAGTGTGACTGTGACTGGGTGTGAGTGGGACTTAGTGAAAAGGTGTGAGTGTGACAGTTTGACTGAGTGTAAGTGCGACTGGAAGTGACTAGAACTGAGTGAGATGAGGTGTAAATGTGACTGAGTGTGACTAGGTCTGAGCCTGGAATTCTGTGTGACAACCTTACGAGGTATGTGAATATGAGGAGTGTGAAAGGCACTGGCTGTGCCTGTGGCTCTGTGAGTTCACGAGGGAGAGGGGCTGACTGTGAGGCAGGGACTGTGTGACAGTGAGGGAGCTGACTTGAGTGTGGAGAGGTGGGGCTGAAAGAAGCTGAGCAGGACTGAACTGAAGTCAATGGGGTGACTGGTTGTGAACATGAAGGAGTGTGAGGAGGATTCTGTGGGAGTAAGTAGGACTGCAAGTGAGTGTGACTGTTGTAAGTGATTGTGTGAGTGAGGCTGAGTGATTGTAAATGGTAGGGACTGAATGTAAGTGATTGTGTGAAAGCAGGGCCTAGGTATGGCTGATTGTGAGGGTGAGTGAACTAGTGCCCCTGGGTGTGTAAATAGAATTGGGTGTGTCTGCTCACACTCTGGCACCACTGGGAGTCAGACAGGAGGGGGACTGAAATCAAGAAGGCATATAGAGACATTAGGTGACACCATGAATTTGGAATCCAAAACAGCTAACTCGGCTGGAGCCAAGAGGACATAATTACTGTAGAATAAGTCAAGGTCAGGAATAATGAAAACCTTCACAACAGCAGGAGGGTAGAGTGAAAGAATAAGGTCAGCCTATACCCAGCAGTATAAGCACTTGGGCTCCATCAGGATAGAATACAAGAAAACACGTGGAGAATAGGCACGACTTGCCAGCCATGGAAAGAGCCTTCATAGATGTTCTTGATAGAGCATGGACTAATTCCAAGGTGTGGATCCCTCAGTGTTCATTGATGAGACTGGGGAGATAATTGAAGGCTGAGTAAGAGGGCAGATGTCCTTACAAAAATTTACATTATTTAGTTAATTGAGCTTTTTATTCTGTTTCTTCTCACATCCAGTATTCATAAGAATTTCAAAAGTTTTACTCAATGCAGGGATCTCCACACACCCATCAGAGAGGTTTGATGAGGCAGGTTGGTCTTGGCGCTCTAGTCCTCCTACCTTCCATCTGAGTAGTAGGAAGCCCATTATGTGTTTTGCTTCCCCTGACCTCTTTCTTTTCGGCTTCAGACCTAGTTTCTTCAGTTGAAAATAAAGCAGAGATTACTACTCTTAGGTAAGGAAACAAAGAAGTAAAACTGAACATCTGGTCATAGCTACATGTCAAGATTGCAATAAGCTACAGAGGTTATTTAGAGGGAAAGTGTGTTTTTCATATACAATAAATAACAAAAACATTGATACGGCTGCTAGATAACGTTTCCATTGGGACCAAGGTATATAATATATAGGCATATAATACTGTATATAGTAATCTCTAGATGATAAATCAGAAGTTTGTTAGCCAACTTCAATAGCCAGAGAACTTAGTTTCCATTAAGTAAGGTCCAAGAACCCTCTGAATTCATATACAAAAACATGTTTATGCATTTTTTTCTGGATGGAACATTTACAGTGTGCATTCGAGTCTCCAGGCCCCCAGGTTATGAACCGCTGTTTTAGAGATTACCTCCTGTGCAGACAATGAGTTCCTTGAGGGAGTTCTGTCTTAGTGGTTTCACTAAGGCTGATCCTAATGCTTTGCTAATGCTGACTTTGTCTGGGCCTTGACCTTCAATCGGTTGTTGTTATGGAAACTTTTCAATCCTTAAAGTCAACATCAAAGGAGGAAAAAGAAAAGGAGAGGAAATTTGCCATCTATTTACGTTAAAAGCAATGTAAATAAATTCAGCTCTTCTATATATATAGTAATTTTTGTTGTATTAGTTTCCATGGCTGGTTCTTTAAAATATTCTACTAGTTCTTTAAAATAGTCTACTCTTTTAGCACTTACATTTTTTCTTTGATCACATTATTTTCAGATATTGGCATACCCATAATTTCGCTCATTTTGGATAACATTTTTTCATAATTGAGAGGAACCTCTACCTGTGTTTCTTTTTATTTATGCTGCCATTTACCAAGAGGGAATTGAATTTATTTTATTAGTAGTATAATACATAGGGGTAGATACAGATTTTGGGGGGACTTGAGGCTTATATAATTTTGAGTCTCTCTTTAATAAAAAGAATAAATATTATGAAAATAGAGCAAAGCTAGGGACTTTCCCAGGGCTTTGAGCAGGTGAGGGGCCTGAAGCTTAGACTTCATTGGCATGATCCAATGTGAAACACACACATGGGGAACAAACTTATTTAATGGTTTAATGTTGAGTCAGGGGTTAACTTTGGCCATTATTTATTTATTTATTTATTTAAAGATTTATTTTATTGTTTGAGAGAAGGTGAGAGAGAGAGAGAGAGAGAGAGAGAGAGAGAGAGAGAGAGAAAGAGAGAGAGAAGAGGAGGGCCTAGAGTAGTCTCCAGAATTGTACATCATTAGTTGTGACACGGTTCCAGTCCACACAGGTGGATGTGGGGCTGTGTGGCGCGGGAACTGAACTGGAAGCCTTCCTCATGGGAAGTGAGAAACTTTGCTGTTGAGCCATCCTGGTGGTTACCAGTTGTGCTGCAGTTTAGCACATGGGTTTGAACAGGCTGGGGTCAGGACTTGATCCCTGGACCTTGCAGTTGCAAGGCAAATGCTCAACTTGCTGAGCTATCCCAGTGTCCCTGTTTTGCTTTTAATTTGAAAAGAGGTTTGCCCTTTAGAAGAACCACCTTGCCAATTCATTCAGTGTTAGCTTGAGGCATTTATACAAATTTAAATGATACCTGAATCCACAAGAATCCAAATACCCCAAGCATCTAGAACCAAATGGGCAGCTCTGGGGACAGCTGATTCAGTTTGCAAGTTTAAAAGGAGGGAAAACTAACTCTAGAAACTTGCTCCCTTGAGATGCTCATAGAAGTGTCCTGGTTTAGAAAGAAAAAAATACAGAAAGGAAGCATTGTTCTAAAAGTCAGGTTTTGCTTTGGAAAAAGGGTGACTTCATCCTCCTTGGCTTTGAATAAATTAGTAAGGAGAAAACCAATGTTATCATGGAACTATCAGTGAGATTTAGCTGTTTCAAAAATAATCGTGAATGGGATGAAAGAGCAAATATGAGTATTCAAGAGATATTGGAAGGAGTTACATAAGAAAAATGTTATATACAAAAAATATTGGTATGTGCATACAGTTAATTTTCCAAGTGTTCTATTAATCATTTTATTTTATGATTTATTTGTAGGCTGCTAAGGATTCTGAATTTATTTAAGAAATATCTGATTACAGCAAAAAAAAAAAGAAAGAAAGAAAAGCTTGCCTTGCTTTGGGAAGAAACAGCCTGAAGAAAAAAAAAATGCAAAGGAATTCTCACTATAAGGTCAAGGTCAAAACATTGCATTTCTTCTACTGCTTCACTGCATAGTCTAAAGATGTCTGGAAAGGAGCCAATCAATTAAAAATATAGCTAGAAGGAACTGTTCAGGGAGAAGGCTTGTGGCAGTAGCAGTCCATGAATACATTCCTCTTCTCTTCTCTCTTCCCAAGTGAAAAATCAACCCTGAGGAGTCCTTTATCAAAAGAGGATGCTCATGCCAGTGGAGTGTAGAAACTGCATCTCTTGGACATCATGTATTCTAATTATTCTTATAGAAAATAGTTGTATTTTTCTGTTACATACAGTGTTCCCTCGCCACTTCGCGCTTCATGTTTTGCGCCTTCAGTGCTTCGTGGGTTTTCCCAAAATATTCATCAAAAAATAAAAATGAAAAAATACAACCATGTCGGCAGCCACATTGCGGAAAGGAGGTGTTGTTTCATGTGGATGCGCGAGAGAGAAGGATCCCTGCGTGTCAAACAAAGAGATGAGCTGACTAAGAGTCCATCCCACGGGCTCTCATAAAGGCGCCTGATTGGCTTCCGGTGCGACATCGACCAATGAGAGACCGATGAAGACCTCCTTGAGGTGACAAAGTCTGCAAGTGAGGAAGAAAACGAAGAGGAAGACGAAGAAGAAACTGAAAAGCGTGGCCTTACCCTGGAGAATCTGCAACAATTGTGCAACATGGCAAGAGCGATGCAACAATTTGCACAAGACATTGACGACAATATGGTCGAGCTGTCGAGTTCAGCAATCGCGTTGACGGGGTTATGTCCTTGTACAGGGGAATTTGGAAGGAAAAGAAAAAACAAAGACAACAACTACCCATCACCATGTTTCTCTCCAAGGTAAAGCCCCCGGCTCTACCGTCAGCGCCTCCAGCAGAAGAGTCTCCGAGTGAGCCTAAAGCTTCTACGAGTCACGTGAGAGCCTCTCCTCCGCCCCCAACACAAGACTCTTCGCCTCTCTCAGAAAGCCATGTTGATTCATGTTTATTACTGTATAAGGTTTTGTCATTAACCTTATTAATTAGCACTGACACGTTTAAGTAAATACGTATACTGTTGTCATTTTTGTCTTAAATGAGTAAAGTATGAATACTGTTTACATATTTAAAACATTCTTGTACCCGCATACACGAACATT
>PVKE010002545.1:0-81659 GCA_004027555.1 Craseonycteris thonglongyai | reverse complement strand
TGCTAGCTAACACTTGCTGGTAAATTATGCAGTGATAGCTCAAAAAGGCTGGGAATTCATCTTCATTTCGACATAGGGCTATAAATCCATTTATGCAACCTATCATTGCAGCTGCGCCATCCGTTGTTATTGAGACTAATTTAAAAAGTGGTACTTTCAAATCATTGAGCAAGTTTTTAAAGGCTTTGAATATGTCTACGCCTCTAGTCCTTTCCTTCAAAGAAATCATACCCAACAATTCTTCTTTAGATGTAAAATCCTTAAAAACCATACGAACGAAAACAAGTAATTGTGCTGTATCACTTATATCTGTCGATTCATCACACTGAAGGGAAAAACAAGAACATCTATTCATATCATTATATAACTGCTCTTTTACATTCCCACTCGTCCTTTCATTCGTCGCATCACTGTGTTTCGAGACAACTGTAGATCCTGAATTGCAGCAACAATTTCACTCTTGTTCTTAAAATCATTAAAAAGTGAATCTGACATTTCCAAAAAAATTTCCTTTACAAATTCACCGTCAGAAAATGGCTTACATTGTTTTGCTAAGAGATAGCTTACTTTGAATGATACAGTAGTTACTGCTTGTGACTTCAACCTTGGCTTTTTAAAAACGCTTTGTTGATTTGTGAATTGAGTTTTAAGATCCCTAACTTTATGTCTTCTCAGTTCAGAATTTGGTGGATAATCTGTTTGATACTTGTTATGTACAGCTAAAAACTGTCTCTCCAGATTACCCTTTTTAGCAATGGCTACCGAGGTAAGGCATATTAAACAACAACATTTATTCACCATTGTAAAAAAGTAATCGAGTTCCCATTCTTCATTGAAGTGATAAGTTTTCGATTCTTTCGATTTACTACTCATGTTCATGGGTATACTAGAATGCAAAGAAATATGACAATTTAAAGAATAAATATTGAATTAAATATTTTCCTAGAAAACTCAAAAACTCATGAACTGCGGCAATTGTCTCCGTTACATTGAGAGAAATATTAACAATACTGCATATTACGATCGGAGACAACAATACAAGTATATTAAAATCTAATATAGATATATTCAAATTTATAAGAAGTATGTTAAAGTTACAATATATTTATGACGGTTTACAATACTGACTTCTTAATTTAAATGGAATTATTGTTATTCCTAATATATTTGTAATACTGTCCCTTATTTTTCTCTCAGTGTAATGACCGCAGTTTAGAGATCTGTTGCCGAGAATGCTCACTTATCAAGTAAATAGGTAAGAAAAGCAATTTAATTTAAAACAAAGAAAAGGTACTTACATTTTAAACAGAAGAAAAATTGAAACTCAGCGTGGTCACCGAGGATAAATAATATTGATTGATAATAATACTGTTAATACAAAAGAAAAGAAGCTACCATATGACACTACCAAATATTCAAGCTAACTGACTGTGTTCTTCGATGAGTCGAGTCGTAACTGTTGCGTTCACACGTTGGGTCTGGTGACAAGTGTAACACATAAGTCAAAATGTATTGTCTGGGTGGGCGGAGATCACAGTGTCAGGCTGTCAGAATTCTAGGAATTTATGACCTTGGCAAATTCCCAGAATGCATTAAACTATTGCTAGAAAGTTTTGTCTTCTACAATCGCTTCAAAGTCCATGGTACACGGAATTCCACCCCAGGCATTGCGAGCGATCGACGATTGACCAAAATTGGCCTCGCGATCGACTGGTCCACCGCGATCGACTTGTTGGCCACCCCTGGTCTAGGGTGTGGCTTGGGCTCTGAAATTTACAGGAGGTTCCCCCAAATGAATCTAACGTGCAGACACGTTTAGGAAACTGTTCTTTACAGAATCATCTGGTATTCCCAAGGTACTTAAGATACACTAGGCACACAAGTGCTAAAATAAATGTTTGCTGAATAAATTAATGATTGTCTGGCTATGGTCTGAATGATATAAATCTCGTAGAATTAAACATATGGGGCCTCCAAGGGTCTCCCCCACCCTCTCCAACCTACCAACCAGTCTTCTACACTGAACACCTCCCTCCAGGAGCGTTGAGGTCTAAACTTGTGGCTCTCATACGTTCCGGCTATGGTGTCCTCAGTCAGTGAGTGCCTATCTAGCTCAGACAGGATACAGACCCACCTTCCTCCCCAAGCCTCTGCTTTCAGGTGGAAGGGCCACTGTGCACGTGTGGTCCTGCGGCGCCTCTACAATGCTGCAGGTGACCTAGGAGCCTCCCAGGAAATGTTGGGGAGTGCTCATTTTAGTCTATGAAGACCATGATTAAGAAACCTTAGCTGTGTGTGGAAATGAACAAATTCTGGCTTAATCTAAAAAAAAAAAAAAAAATCTAAAAAGAAAAAGTTTAATCAGGTCACAGCCCATGAGAGGACAATCGCCATGGGGGACCTGAGCCAGCTCCCCGAGACCCACTGGTCTATAAACCCTGAGGAAAGAAAGGCTCGGTGGCCATGAGGGTGCTGGCCTTGCAGAAGTCCCTTTAGCCCCATTTCCTTCCCTGGTGACCACGATGCTCCCAGATTGGGATTAACACAGCTCGGTGTTAAAAACAATTAGATGTAATTATTTCTTCTATTTCCCCCTTGAGGACAGAGACCAGTCTTCGAGGTTCTTTGTAACTTCCCCAGAGTCTAATTCGATGCCATGAACATAATGGGTGTTAAATATTTATTGAATGAATAAAGGAGGAAATGCAGATTCCAATTATTGATGGCTACAATGGGAAATACAGAAAGTCCTCTTATATTCGAATATCAAAAATATGCTTTCCCATCTAATAAATATTTTGATAGTGCTGGTATTACTATTCAGAACTACAGAGTTTGAATCTGTAAGGAAACCTATTACACTGTCTTCTTTCGAATATCTAAAAATTGTCACACTAACTGCCACTGTCTTCCTGTACTTCATCCATGGCAGGTTGGAGCAAAATTTAACATTTTATGTCTGGATTCATTAATGAAAATTACCATATGAAACAGATTCTCTTGGGCAGCATCCAACATCCCTGTATAAAGGGTGTATTGTTTTATGAAAATAATACACAGGGTCAGAAACAGACTGCCTTTCTCTTAACTACAAAAATCACAAGATGAAAAATACAAAGCTTCTTGTTAGAAAACCGTGAGTTTTGCTGGGCGACATGAATAGCTGAGCGTCACACACATGTGAGACTCTTTAAAAGGAACAGTTCACAATCCCCAAACCCACATACTCCAAACTAGACAATGACAGAAATGAAACTCGTGTTCCATCCACACTTGATTTCTCTGGTTCATCCCCATACCTCTCTCACTTCAGACACGGTGAAGCCCCACTCCCGCCTTCCTCAGAGCCCCCGCGGCCCAGCCAACCCCGTCGGATTGGATGCACTTCCCCTGGTCTGCTCCGACAGGGCTGAGGGGAAAAACCCCACGCAGGGCACCTGGCACCTCAGCCTGGCCCGTCCACCTTGTCACCCCTCCTTGTGCTGTCTCCCAGATCCTGAAGTCTGAAAGGCTTCACCTTTCTGGTTTGGCATTGGCCTCTGAGGTTCATGATGTCCCCAGCCTCTGTGGCTTTGTCCCTCCAAAGCCACCATCAGTCTTCAGGACTGATCCATCAGGAGGCACAACTCAGTTAGGCCTCAGGCCTCCAGCCCCGAGACTGTCCTCACAGAGGAAACGGGGCAGAACGACTTGACAACTGTCCATTTGATTTATTTTAAAGATTTATTTTATTGATTTTTGACAGAGAGAAACAGAGACAGAGAGAGACAGAGAGAAGTGGGAAGGCCCAGAGCAGTCTCCATAGTTGACATTAGTTTTCCATATAGTTTCACTCCACAGGTGGGCACAGGGCTGCACAGGGCAGGAACTGGGCCAGGGGCCTCCCACATAGGCCCCAGCAAGAACTGAACTGGGCGCACACCCCAGTTCAGCACATGGGTCCGCATGGGCCTGGGCCGGGACTTGATCCCTGGTCTCCAGGGCTGCAAAGCGAGTGCTTAACCCACTGAGCCATCCCAGCTTCCCCCATTTGATTTATTTAATGTAGGTCAGTCAGGGTGGAGTTTGGGGACTAATTTACCTGGACTGGCCATCTAAGCTGACCAAATAGCAGGTAACTGCCAAATCTGCTCCGGGCCATGAAAGCACTGAGGAGCAAGCACGCCTGGCCTGTGAGGCTTTGCTCCAGGCCCTGGCTGGCTTGACTGCAGGCCAGGCATATCCCCTGCATTCTCCACCTGGCAGGCAAGTACAGAAGAGCTTTGCAACAGGAGTCAGCCCCGGGGTTAAAGGCCCAGTTCTGCCACTCCACTTAAAGCAGTGTGACCCTTGACAAGGTGCAAAAGTGCTCTTCGATTTGCAGGAATACCACCGGTTCTCAGAAAGTGCATTTTGAACTAAATAAATAAGAGCAATTTAAAAAACACCAACTATCCAATTTTTAGCTTTCCCCTAATGTGTCCATCTTCCTTCCTCTGACAGGCTCGTGGCCGCATAATGCGAGTCTTCTCCCACCGCCCTAATTTGTAGCATCTATCCATTTCTGTGGTGTAAACACTCCCATATGGCCATTTCAAGCTCCCAACATGACACAGATTTGGGAAGAGGTGTGCACATCTATTCTGGTGAGCTGATAAGAGCCGGCTCCATCACACCACCGATGGACTTATCTTGACCTAAAGCCAAAGTCTCTGTGGGCTGCAAGCTGCTTTGCCTGCTGTGCCTCTGACCCTTGATTAGTGACTACTGTCCATTTTAAACTCTCTCAGGAGCACCAGAACCTTTGGGGTCTCCTGTTGTCTGTGGGTCCTTTTCTTTTTCTCACCTTTCTAGGCATCTCCCAAGGTTCAATCCTGCTCTTTGATTCTTCTCCTTAGAGTAGTCCCTGACTCTAAGAATCCATCCATTCCTAAATTCACAGATAGCAGATCTAGTTGCAAAACCATAAATCTACACTTCTAATCCCAATGTCCCACCTTCTCCTCAGGCCTCCTTGTTTGGGTCTGAGGCTTCTTTGAAACTTTTCTCACTATAACAAACATTCCACGAATATCTGACAGCAAGATTTTAAAGAATAAATTTATCTTTTTGCAGTGCTAGCATTTTATCTGGAAATAAATGTTACAAGAGCTACACATTTATGAATGCAAAAACCAGCCAAGGAGCACCGTTATCACAGAGATCTTAAGAAGAGCATACTTCATATATTCATAGCAGGACCAAGTATTCTGAAAATAAAGTGTCTAGGAAGTATTTATAAGATAGCTAAATTGTCCAAAATAAGAATTTTCCAACCATTTACCAAGAACCACTCATCTATACCTAAGCACTAAGCAAAAGAACTTTCCAAATACTACAAGTATATTTGATAAGCACAGAGAATGACATGCAACCCTTCAATTATTCTCAACATCGTTTAAAAGGAAAAGAATCAGAAGCTAAAAATATCAGATTAACACTTAAAAAGTTCTCCATTGCCAGAAGGAGAACCTCTGTTTCAGGTAATTATAAGACAATTCATGTGCTTTGGTCTTTTTTTTTCTCTCTCTCTTCTTTTCTATTACTAACTGTCAGAATTCAGAACTGCATTAACCTTGGACCACAGAGAAGAGATTGTATAATTAGAAAACTGTATTTTTCAAATTCCCTTACTCGGGCTTGATTAATCCTTACTGTCTCATGTAGGCGGTTTTCTCCAAGTTTGACAAATTAACAGGATATATTCCATCCTCAGTTAGATTTATATTTAAGAGATTCAACATTTTATAAATTTGACTTTCATCTCGTTTGATATAAGACTAATACAATATCTATTTTAGACAGTAGTATTATTAAGGCTACTTTAATAGGTTAAAAAAAAAAAACCTCAATAATGCTAAACAAATGCTAATTGCTGCACAAATAATTTAGCAGTGAGAGTGCGACTCTGCCCTCCACCAATCTTCATGTGCTCTCAGCACATGATGGGAAATACAGGGCCTGATAAAAGTTGGACTCAGGAAAACTAAGTTTCTATTCAAGTTGAAGAAACTCTCCAAACCATTTAAAATGCCTCATTTTTAGAGCTGCAGAACTTTACTTGAAGATTACTTCCTCAGGCCTAGGCTGAGCTAAAAAGTGGGAGCCTGGTGTGGCAGGTTTGTTAGGGTTGGGTCAGGGGCGGTCATGAAGCACCTGTTGCCACTCAGCACAGGCCTGCACCACCTTCTGCCAACATGCTCCCTGCTGTATCGTACAAGCCTTACACTGTCTCGGGGACACGCCTCTGCCCCTGACTGATGGCCATGAAGGTTCTCGGGCTGAGCAGCCACCCACATTCAAAGCACAGACAGTTCAGCTCACTGACAAGACAGAGGTCAGGATTCAAGAGCCAAGAAGTGTCTGCTCATGGCCTTCTGAAATAAAAAAGTGGGAAGCTTCACCCTGCAATTAATAATTGACATGAAAGGGGTATCCAAGTTCAAGGTTGACCTGTGCATTTTTAAAAATAACTCAGGGGAAAGCCGGGATGGCTCAGCGGGTTGAGCGCTCGCTTTGAGGCCATGAGGACCGAGGATCGAATCCCGGCTCCGGCCCAGGCAGGACCCAGGTGCTGAACTGGGGAGTTCCCACAGTTCGGTTCTCTAACTGTCTCTGTCTCTGTCTCTCTCTCTATCTGTCAAAAAGTAAAATAGAAATAAATATGCACTGAAGACAAAAAGATAATTTCTCTCTATAAATGTGAAAAGATAAAAAAAATAACTCAATGTGAACTTTTACAACATATACTATTCTGATGACAAAGCGTTTTTGTCATGACTTCTTGAAATACAGGTCTAAGTGTTTTCACTTCTTGGATCCCACAGGTATGAGAGTCACTAAACCCAGGGACGTCTCTCTCTTGGAGCATGGTCACACCCTTCCCTGCTCTCAATGTGCCACAGATGCCTGATGGATACTTCCACTGAGGGGTGGGGGGGGGGCACAAACTTGCTCCTCTAAAAGATCCATTTCACTGCTTCAGAAGCTAAAATGAAATTTCAATGATTTATTTCTTAATTATTGAAAGATATCCTGACAGGACTTCATATATCACTGCAAGCCTCCAAAGTACCTAACTTTCAAGTTAATAATTTAACAATTGAGTTGCCTCTAAAATTAAGCCCCTCCAACCTACCACCAGCCCTAGAACCCACAATGAACCATAAAACATTCATTATAGTTACCCCCAAATCCAAAGCAAACATTCTAGAATTTGGCCCTACACAGTATCACTCTTCTACCTCATCTCCCCTCCATGATGTGGCCGTATCTGCAAAGCAGCAATGGCATTCACTACCAGGGTTTTCACAGGATTGGAGATACAGGTGGGGTAGAGGAGGGAGTAGCAACTTAGAAACCAAGTTACTGCAGTTCTCTAAGGAAACCCAACCAAAGGGCCCAGCCAGGCACTTCCTGCTTTTCTCAGCCTCTGCTCTCCACCCCTCAGCTCCAGAGCCCCCCACCCCCCATAGTTTCTTCCCTCCAGACAACGTCTTGGCTTGCCACCAAAGCCTACTTACTCCACTCTCCTGGCTTCCCAGACAGAGCTCTGCCCACATCCCGCCCCCTCTCTGGCCTGAGCAGCTCCCTTTGTACTGGGCTGCAGCAGGGAGAGAACATTTAAAACTGGAGCCGCTCCCCATGTACACGCTGCAACCATCCCCAGTCCAGGCAGAGCACTCACAGGGCTGTACCACAGGGGCTGTCGGAGACGCCCACACGCTGAGGCCGGAGCACAGAGCGAAGGCTCCAGACCCATGGAAGAGGTGAAGTGTTGCTAGAATTCAGGAAGCCGGGGGGTTAAAGGCACTGTTTGCAGGTAGACTGAACTGAATCTGCAAACAGGTAATACTGGTTCTACAGAAAAATGTGTTTGGATTACAAATGGCTTTTCAAAACAAAGGGGGTCTAAACCCTGGGATCTGCCTACACTGAGGGTTCAAGTCCTGGCCTCACTCAACTACAAATAGGAAAAATAACACCCTCCCCTCCTATCTCCTGCAGTTACAATGAACAGCATATGAGGAACACGGTCAGAAAGAAAATCTTTATGAACTAGAAAGAATTCCACAAAGGAATCCATTGCTACCAATAGTCAGACCTGGGCTTGTTTTCTAAGAACAGCCTCAACCCCTCTGATGAAGACCTGGGGGGATCAGCAGCCAGGAACAAGGTGACAGGTGGTGGCACTTCTGTCCCACCTAAGCACACCCCAAACACTCCACTCCATGTGTTTAGAATGAGACACCATGCCCCCCAACCCCACCCCCACAGACAGGCCTCTCTATTCAGAAGAGAAGGTAACTGAGCCCACAACCATTGGGCACCTAGAGCATACAATTCCAGGGGAGAGGCATTTATCACTGCAGTGGAAGTTTATGTATGAACTCACATAAACTATTACAGATAATAGTGATAAAGCAGAGGAAGCCAGCCCCGTGCCTCAAAAACGCCTGGAGCCTGTAACTTTAGCAACCCTGTGCCCAGAGAGGGGTCTATGCTGGAGGAAAGTGAAAGCAGAAAGGATGCCAGCTGGGTCTGGGATCTGACAAGGCAGCCAAGTCCTCCAGGCTGCAGCTGCAGCAGCCCCAACGCCAAGGGCGCCCCCCCTGCTGATGGCCCCGCCCTACCGACCACAGCAGCCTCCCACTCCATCTCTGCTCCCAGAACCACGCCTCTGGGCTTCTCTGAATGGGCCCAGTTCTCGGAACCGTCCCATGGCTCTGCCTTTCCCTGTGTTTCTTGCTACATGTCACCTTGGCCACCTCCTCAGACTGCCTTCTGCACCTGCTAGTTCTGTGACCTTAGGAGCTTGAGAAGCCTCAGCCTCCTGGCCTGCGAATGGAGAGGAGACCTGTTTCTGAGAATCACGACTACGACTAATGTCTGTGAAGAGCATAGGGCAGAAAGACGGGCCTGACAATTGCCGGTGCTGCGGAACCCCTCCTGCCAGCCAGGCCGCCCGAGCGACTCAGCTCAGCGGACGGGAGAAAGCAGACCTTTCTTTCTCTCTCCCAACTCTGCTCCTCAGCCCCTACCCCTTGGATGTCTCTTGCTAAGGCTGCTGGCAGCAACTCATGGCACCCAGGGGAGCCACTTAGCCCCAATGGTAGTGCTTAGGGCTAAAGAGATTTCTGACTGTGGTGTTTCCATTATTGATAATAAAGCCCCAGAACTCTAATTACACTGCTTCCCTGAGCACTAAGGGGACACAATCAGGGCAGGAGGAGGAGTACGTAGAAATACTGCATCGCATCGATGGATGAGCCATGCCCAACTCCTTCCTACTGCTCACGTAAAACACCTTTGATGCCCGGAGTGTACTAAAGAAACAGGAACAGGAACAGCACACTAATCATGCTGGGACTGCTTTACAATGCAAACCTATACCATGCGACTCAGAGCTTCCCCCTTGTGCTAACAGCTTTTAAAGGGCAAGCTGGAACTGAGCAGTGAGCACTGGAATAGGAGTCAGGTCGGATGTGTTCTCATTAATTCCAGCTCTACAAGGCATGCCCCGGGGCAACTCATTGATCCTGTCTCAGCTGTGGAAAATGGGTTTCACTGCCCGAACTCAGAATTCTGCCCTCCATTCCTAGGACATTTCTGCAGCAGGCCTTCTCTGCACACAACAATCTTGTCTTCCTTTCTCCCCAGTGACCAAACCTGCACACATTCCTCCTCCATCCTTTCAGCTGACAATAACCTTGCCTCAGCCTTCACAGAAATGCTGTCATTGATCCTATCCCCACCTACAACTCCATGAACCTGCGTGTCAGCTGTTATCACCCCCACCTTTGCCCCCACTCCTGTGACGAATCGATGTGCCATCCCCTCTCCCGTCCTCCAAGACCTTGCCTCTTTGCCCCTGCTTGTCCATCAGTCTCTCTGCTGGATTAGTCCTAGCAGCAAACAAATGCCTGCTGTAAAAACACACAAATAGAAAAGATTCTCCCCTGTACAGACACTATAAACCCTTCTCTTGGCTCCATCTCCCATCTCTAACCACCACCCTATCGTTCTGCTCTCTTCACAAACACCTCAAACCATATCTCTAGATACACTGTCCACACTTCCCCACCTTCTGTTCCTCCTCTTACTGGCTTCCAATTTGCCTTCCAATCCTGTCACCCCATTTCAAATGTTAACAGTGACCTCCACCTTAGCCGCCAAAGGCCATTTTTCAGTCCTCGTGGACCTCTCAGCAGCCTGACACAGCTGACTGCTCCCTGCTTTCGCCACACTGCCCTGAGTGGCCCTCCCGCCTCCACCCCGCCTCTCAGTGTTACAGCTCTCAGGGATTCAGGCCAGGGCCCAGCCTTTGCACACTCTCCCTATATCACCTCCTCCATTTCCTTGACACAGTTGTCACTGTTGCCACCCAAAGGTCAAACATGCAGATGCTGACATCTCCAACTTATGCATCTCCTTGCACGCATATATCTAACCTGACTACCTGACACATTTCCTGGGACCTCTCACCGCCACCTCAAACTTCAGGGGTCCAAATCCGCCCCCAAACCTAGGTGCTTAGGCTGGAGCTATTTGTGGGTAGCCCTGTCCCTTCCCCACGCCCTAACCCCCAGCCCTCCTGATGCTTCCTGCAAATATACTACCTGTCCACCCATCCTCCCATCTCCAGCACTCCCTCCCCCGCAGTCTGTGGATACCACCTCAGCTGGCCCCGTTTCCACTCTTGCCCCCAACAATCCACTCCCCATGCACAAGCACCATCATCTTTTAAATCCAAACTCCTTCTCCTATGGGCCCTCCTACTTTAGCTTCAGCCACTAAGCTTGAGTCAAGTGCTTTCCTTCCACACGCTCCAAACGCCTTCCTGCCTGAGGGCCTCCACCCAGCATTCTCTCTGCAAGGAATGACCTTCCCATGTCCTCTGTCCCCAAACACTGACTATGCCTTCTTCACCGGATGGGACCCATCTAACCCTTCAGATCTCAGTGTAAAAGTCACCTATCAGACAGGATATTCCATAACATGTTTCATTCCATTAGTGCCTGCCTCCTCCACGCTCAGTCTGCACACTCCTTGAAAGCTGGCCATTTTATTTACCCTGCAGAGTGACGGGAACACATACATTAGATGGCCTGTTAGTATCTGCTGAGTGAACGAATGACGACAGGTGAACGTACTCTGGAAAATGTGACACATTATAAAATTAGTTACTGTTTTTCAAAAGGAAGCAAGATGACTGGAGAACGCCCCCATCACCAACAGATGACTCAAACGGACAAAAGAGCAGATGACTCATTAGTATTTATTTCAATTCCTAAAAGTTATATAACTCACTCACCGAGGGAAAAAACGACAATGAGGAATTCTGCTTCCCTTTTTCACCTAAACTCAAAATTAATGGCGTTTTGAGCAAAGTCTTTTAATTGCAGAATTAAAAAATTCATGCTCAGTTATCATATTCAATATTTTACATTTACTATGGCATCTATCATTTGAAAGAAGCACATAGAATTTACACCTCCACTAATTGGCTAGTACCCCCAACCCCACCCCTGACAGCCGCGCAGAGAGACAAGTGAACTCCCTCACGTTCTAACTCCCCTGCTTTCACCAATAGTTTCCACTTACCACAGGATTTATTTATTCTCATTTATTCCCAATGTCAGGCTAGGATCCATGTTTCAATAAACATTGTCACATTGACTGGTTCACAAAAGGATCTTGAAACTCCTTTCTATTTTGTTTGAGAATAAACTCTTGTCTCCAGAGAGTTCTAAGTGTGCCTTCTCTATTCATATGTTTTCTTGTACTTAGACACAGATCTTTTTCTTCATCGCTGTCCTCCAACATTTTTTCATGCAATGTCTTCTAATCTCCATGTTTGTGGGGTAACTGACACTCTTCACCCGCCCCTCCTGCCTGTGCATCACTTTCTGCCTGCTTTATTTTCATCTTAGAACTGGTGCAGATCTAAACCTCTAAGGAGGGAGAGAGTGAAGCCTCTTTCTATTCATTTGTCCACATGTACAGATACATATTCTCTGTGTCACCATCACCCACAGCTTCTCACAGCTCTGTACCTTCACCCAGCAGAAACAGTATCCTAATCCAGTGCAATCAAGGTACATTGTTTAATTTTTATTTAGAATTCTAGAACTGGAAGAGTCCTCAATGGTCATTTATTTCATTAAGATATTGAGAAATAAATGTGAAGTTATATGTCTAGCAGTTCCACAGTGGTGTAAACACCACACCTGGACCCAGGTTCCAGGTGGCCTGTCCATGATTTTTTCACTTGAATCTGACCACTCCTGTTTTAAAACGTTGTGGAGCTGTTCTTAACTATTATTCATATTGGAGATATGTATATTCCCATCCAAATAGAAAACAAAAGTCCTAAGAAGTAAAACACAATAAAAATAGCTGAAAAATATCTAGGAATCAGGTTTTAGTGTATATTTCTGGGAGCAAACAATATTACTCGTTCTACTTTAATACCAGTATTAACAAAACTTATGAGAGATTCTTGAAGAAGAAAACTCAAAATAAAACTTGTAAGTCAGTCCAATTTCAGAGATCAGTCAAAATCAGCATAATGCCCATAGACTAAATCAGCAGAATAGTGACCATGAGTTTCATTGTTGTCACATGCTCTCTGTACCAGGCTCTACGGTGGCCCAGAGCATCTAGAAAGACTTATCAGACTTAAAGAATTAAAGAAGTTCTATTAATCATTAGGAATATCCTTCTGCATTCAGATAATTAATGTGCTTACATACTTACCACAATTTCAAATAGGTTGAATGTGGCCCCAAAATTTTATTGAGATTATTAATTTCTCAATAAAGCTTTTCTTTTGAGGGACAGGACAGAGACCAACTTCAGCCACTAATGCTCATCAACTTGGGAACCACTAACCTTGACTTATTTTAAGCTTTACTATAAACTTCCATGAGGTAAACTTACTTTTTATGAAACGAAGACACATATGTGTCTTCATGGGTAGGTTTGATCCCACAGGTGAGCATTTCAGCTTTTCCTGCATCTGCTCTTCCAAACAGGGAACTGTTACTATACATCCTTTGTAGATACTCACAGTGAAATAGAAATCTCTAGCTCTTCAAAAACAATTAACCCTGAATCTATAGATTAAAATACATAAATAAGAATCAAATAAATGAACAGAAAATCATTATTTATTCCTTTCTGAAGAGCTGTTTATAAAGAATTATACCTGAAAGTGAAATATACTTATGTCAAACTGGTAATTTGGGCGGGGCGGGGGTGGGGGGGCTTGCTAGGAGAGAGCCTACATAAGCTGTTGTATTCCCCTGTTTATCTGAAACATCACACAATAAAATCTGAGTTTGCTTTGTGATTTATAAAAATCATCCACTTTATTTCGTTTCTGTAAACTTGCTTAAAGGTTTTCCATTGATTACGTTGGTTGTTTTGTACAACAGTCCCTAATTAGACCTACTTTCAGGCCACATCTACTAGATGGCCAGGCAGGTGGAGAAGGATGGCTATAAGTGAAATTAGAATTCTGCAGGAAAAGAAACAGTAAGTCATGAAATCCATGGATCTGCCTAACAAAACCAGAGGGCATTCAATTTCAACTGGCTGAAGGAACAAATTTGATCTTAATTACTAAAAAGCTCTTACAAGTTGTGAGGAAGTCACAGCTTAAGAAGGATCAGCCTCCTAACTTCTTGATAAATTGGTTTCTCAAGACTAACCTTTTGGATGCCAAAGAAATACATCACATGCAAGGCAGTCAGGAAAATGTCAGTGTTCAAGGGATAAAGTAAATGGCTAAGTAGTCATGAAAATGACATCTATGCATGCCTAACAATATGCTAAATCTGAAAAATAAAGATTAAATTTAAATATAAAATGGAAAGGAGCACTGCCACATACTGGCAAAATTGTTTCAAGTTGTCAAGCTGAACTCTCGCCTTAATTAATTCCCCGCATTTTATTCTTTTTGGAGTATGACTGCAGAAATGTGAATGACCATGGAAAGAGGCTCATGTCTCCATTTCTGTCCACTCGCTGCATCTAGCATATGGCCACCACCCACTCCTAGAAAATTAAGACTACAGTCCTTTCCATGGAAAAGAAGTGTAATGCAATAAGCAAAGCAACTCTGGCTTTTTGAATGACTGGGATGGAAGAGGAGACCACACAGAGGCATGCTTACCCACAAATCCCTTCACCAACAAGAAACAGCATTGCAGGAAAACGCATGCAACCTAAGCATAGCAAGGACTATTAAAAATGTGAGCTGATTCTGGGCGGTGAGCAGATAATGCGATGTATAGACAATGTAATGTAGAATTGTACACCTGGAAACAATGTAATTGATATCAATTAATGTCACCCCAATAAATTTAACAACAACAAAAAAATGTGAAGTTTAACAATGGCTCTCGAGGATGAAAGAACTTGATTCTGCTATAACTCTCCAGTCCATAAACTATGTCATCAAAATTGGTTACCAAAACCCAGGGAAAGAGTGATATCTGAATTACCAGGAGTATTTCACCTCCATTTTACAAAATTGGTATTTTGATTAATGTGTTTCATGCTAATGAATTTCACAAAGAAATAGAAACTAAAAATGTCAGCTGAGTACTTCATCTGGGGTTTAACAACCCCTCAATCCCTCATAAAAATAAAAATCTTCCAAAGTTTTTTTTTTAATAGCTAATTAGATAAATCTGTCGTTTCCTGGTTTTTTAATTATTATTCATGTCAAAAGGTGTCACTGTAATAACTCTGACTTCTTCCTGCCACTTAATGTTACTGACATCACACTAGCATTTGGATTTTTCAGGAAAAAGATGAGATAAAAAGCAGTTTCTTTGGCAGGGGAATTTTCATTTTCCATATTAATACTACATTATAATCAAATAGTTTCATGAAGTTTTGATCCTAAGGCTGGAAGAACAGAAACACTCTTTAAAAATGCCTCTCCAGAGACACAGCCAGGAAAAGCTCCATCTTCCTATTATCTTACAAATATTCAGTCTCCCTCCTTTCCACAAGTGTCAATCAAGACTAATGACTTCCAAACTTACAGAATTAATAAGGAGAATTAAGCTGTATATGTTATTGGTAAACTCAAACTCATACAAGTACTGCTTAGAGCTCCCCTTTGGAGAAAGGTTAAAGCCAGCCATGTGCAAATGGCTTTCCGCCCAATGCTAAGTACAGGCCACTGCAGCTAGCACTTGACCTCTGGGGAGTTACTTCATCTAAGCCTCTGTTCGCTCCAGTGCAGGGCCGGAAGAGAAGAAGGGGTCCACAGTGCTAGGATCTAGGCAACATTTCAGAAGAGCTGAATCCCTGTGCCCCACATGAGAGAGAATGGGGTATCAAAGAGCCTAACCCCAGAACTGGGAAATGTCACCCCACCTGTGTGGTGTTACAGAAGTTACTTGATGTTTGCGGGGGGCTTTATGTCCCCATCCATAAAAGAAATGCGTAGACTTGGACCCCCACAAGCACAGAACCCTAGACACTACTGAGGCTCTGTAAGAAGGCCAGCATGGGCCACTGACTGTGTAAACATCACATCTAACACACTTGTCCCAAACACACACACATGCATTAATAAAGGCCAGACTAACGCAAAGTGTTACTGATAACAAGTCGCCTTTTGTTATCACAAATTTTCTTATTCAAAATATATTAACACTTTAGCCTTATGTAGAAGCCCTGGAAGTTTCCTCGACATTTAAAAGTGGGCCCCCACATATTCAAAAGAATTAAGAATCACTGGGAGATGCCACGATAGCACAGCGGTTGAGCGCTTGCCAATCAATCACAAGGTCCAGGGTTCGATTCCCAAGCCCAGCCCATGCAAACCCATATACTGAACTGTGGCACAACCGGTAGCCACTGGGATGGTGGCAAAGGTTCTTGTCTCCCATGCAGGAGGTCCCCAGTTCGGTTCCCACCTCGCGAGGCCCCACATCCACCTGTGTGGAATGGAACTATGTCACAACTAATGATGTGCAACTATGGAGACTGCTCTGGGCCCTCCCCCTTTCTCTCTCTCACCTTCTCTCTAACAATAAAAAATAAATCTTAAAAAAAAAAACAATCATTAGTCTAGAACTACAGATCATGGTGTAAGCTCCTGCACAGGGAATACACCCCGTACTCTATCCTTCCTGATAGAGCAGCTCAGCCACCACTAATGTCAGTGAGAAAAGAAAGGGTTAAGCCTACCCAGTTCCAGACGTTAGCACTTACCTTTTTAAATTAATTTTTGAAGTCTTAAAATGAAGTAAGAATTTGCATTGTAGTTAATTATCACTATTTCTAGTTCATTCAAGGCTATCTAAACATTTACTACTCTATGGCCCGAAATCCCTTGAAAAAGCCAATACTGAGTGTATAGTTTATAGCCAGTCATTGTGATTCAGACTGAGAGCCCATCTGTATGTGTATTACGATGGCAGTAATACTAAATGCCTTTTAAAAATCATTTAATACCTTCTACGACTTTTATGGTACATCAAATTACAAGCTCACTCTCGTGAAAGAAAACTGTCTACATACTAACACAGCCACATGTAAAATGAATAATTGATCAGTGAGGGTAAAGAGCTTTGAAAACCTAGAGGTATCACACTGATAGTAAAAACTAATGCAGACAGACAACCAGTGCCCAGAAACTCAGCAACTATTCAATAAAAAACAATCAGTGAAGTTGGACCAATGCCTGTGTGGGCTTTTTATTATTATTCCTTCTAGGAAGGAGCTCTAAAAGGTACTTTCTCCACCATGGACAAAAGGCAATGTCTCGGAACAAACCAAATCGGCTACCTGAGAGGTTCTGGAATACCAGGATGCTGGGCAGTTACAAATGTGCCACAAAACCCAAGCCTGCCTGGGGCTCACAGTGACTGAAGAAGGCAGAGGTGCCCCTGGGTGAGCTGCTCAGTAACCACTGAGGATCCCACTGATCCAACCCCAGGCATCTTTTGCAACCAGCCCCCGTGCCACAAACTGACACCTCCTAAGAATTCCTTCATGTGGGCGTTCAGCATAAGGCCCAGTATTTCAATGTCTTGACTCTGGGAACTCATGAATGTGGCAATCATACACCTCAGTGTACATCTTGAACACATCAGTGCTGTAGACCCTTTCACTTCCACCATTTTTATATCAGATACTGACCTGTACTGTGAAATATTACCTTTGCTTGTACCTACAAACAAGTAATTGTTCCCCTTCTTTCTTATCATCAACAGCTTACACAATCAAAATCCGGATGACAAAAAGTTTCTAAAGTATGTTTGCTAGCACATTTTTCACTTCTTGCACTTCACTCAGCCAGAAAGTGGAGGCTGGGAAGACAGTTTTACACTCTCCCAATCAGGACCCCACTCTTCCTGCTCCTACAAGGGGTGAAACTAAATAAACTGATCTGACTATTAAATCCCCTCAATCACTAAACGGCATTTCATTCCCTGAAAACCGTGCTTAGTAGTTCTCGAGGCCTGCATTCCTCAATTCCTTCTCCGCCTCCAGGCATCTTTTGTTTCTTTCTCTTCTCAAAACAGAGCAGTTGCCTGAACCAGTTTTAAAGGAAATTTATGGGGTTTATTTAACATGATTAAGGTCCAGGAACATTAGTAAAAATATATAAATTATGCTAAATGTAAGACTTGGAATTCTTCATGACAAAAACCCAGAGGAAAACCTATTGGGAAAGAGTCAAGAGAGCAGGCAGGTCTTACATCACGCCCTGCACCACATTTCCTGAAGACACAGCCTTTCCCATTAAATGGCCTTGATCTACTTGACTTCTACCGGAGTGCTCTACTCATTTCCAGACATAAACACAGGTCTGAACATGGCGAAATAACAGCAACCGGCCTATCCAGCCCACTTTGCCTCTTTTATGGCATTAGTTACAGATTCTCCAGGGAATTAAAAGGAAAAATGAAGCTGTGGCTTGTCCCTCCCGAATAATCTCTGCAGTGATTCTCCCTGGTGCTTAGATAGCGAGAGCCACCCTTCCTTAATTTAAAGATGAGAACCAGAGCTGATCAGGGTAAAGAGTGTTCGGTCCCACACTGCTGGCTTGTGGTCTGTCCACAGCCTCCTCGGGGACTCCAGAGCCCCCTGGAACAGGAGGCTACTGCCTCATCTGTCTCCCAATGTCCAGCTCAATTTGTTTCCTGCTTCCGAGATGAGCTTGAGCCAGATTTCCTAGGCTGGCAGAGGGGCTGAATGAATCCTGCTTCTCATCAAAACCAAGACCCGGCTGGTACCTGGTGAGCCGTCACGCGCACTCCTCAGCCCGGGGCTGTGGCCCTCTGCAGAGGAGCCTGCCATCCGTGCTCTGGTGTCGCACAGCCTGAGCAGAGCCCTCCCTGGACCTCAGGACCAGGCTCTGTGACCACCACCAGACTTCCATTCATTGGCTCTCTCTGGAAATTAAGGGATGGGGACAGGAAATTGGGGTGGTTCGGTAAGATTTATTTTCTTCCCCACTGCTGATGACTGAAAAGGGAGATGACACTTTCTGACCAACTGCAGCACTGAAGCACTCACTGAGGCTATGCCACTGAGCAGAATGGAACACAAAGCACGCCCTACCGTAAGGGTATTTGGTATCCAGCTTCCTCTCTGCTGTCCTCCTCCAAGGCAAGAGGTCATCACTGCACCCATTTGGCATTCCATTGTACCCAATCCCAACGATCTTGTTTTCTGCATTCACGATGCAGGCTCCGACCTACAGGGAAATATGCCCAAAGGCTTGGTGACTTCAACTGGCTGGGCTGCCACTGGAAGAGAGGCAAAAGTGAAGCCAGAGGCCGAAAGCCCTCCAAAATGCACATCTAGCTTCCAAGAGCTCTAGCTCCTTGCTTGCTTTCGGTGGCAGTTCCCACAAGACAAAGAAAAGAGCACCCCTGGCACCAGAGAGGGTACAAGAGGCAGTAAGTGATGGCATGTAACCATTTACAGAAAAATATAAGTGTATGGGAATGCAGCACAAAAGACAGCAGCTTTATTCTGCCTTTGTAAATTGACAGGTTTCCACTCAGTTTCTTCCCTTTTGTAATTTGCTCCTTTGCCGGTATCTCTGTGTCTGTAAGGGACCAAACGGCCTATTAAACTCACTTACCTGGGAGTTTGGATCTTTGCTTCTTTGTGCCGATAAGAAGGCCACCGCCATGAAATACTCGGGCCATTCCAAATAGTCCTCCCGTTTTTTGCAGGGAACTTCACTCATTCTAGGTCTAGAAGGAAAACACAACACAAAAGCAGTGGAGAAAGGCAATTTGGTAAATCTGCTCTCCGGTTCAATACAACCATACTTAAAATCTGCATCTTGAAACTCAGGTAGTAACTTCAGTGACATTTACAAATCAGAAATCACAGGAGGTGGGCCCGAGACAGTGTCCGGTCTTACGAAAAAAATGTAAAAAAATTACGTTACTATTTCAGAAGCTGGAACTTGGGACATATAGCTTCACATTTTCAAATATAACATCTGTTTACTACTTCATCATAGGATTTCTGTTGTTAATACAAATGCCTGCCATACAAATTGGTCTCATCTTTCATCTTTCTCTTATAAAATGGAGCCAGCACTAAGAGGCAAAGGGGAAGAGAACACTTATTGATCATCTAATACGGATACTGTTAAAGGCTATACATATCACCTCACTCAAACCTCATTCCTAGCTAAGGTAAAAAGTAATATCTATCCTAGAGAGTCACAAGAACTTAGGTAACTCTCCCTAGAGCACACAGGATTGTTATCCATGCCAGCTGAAGTCAGTTTGGAGCTGTCCCAAGTCTGACATTAACCAGAAATTGTGTCCCTTCCATTTCCCCTTAACATCCCCAGTTGGGACAGAATTATCAATTCAGAGTACTGAATCAAATGAGGAGAAACTATGAAAAGTGTCATGTTTTAGTGACATGGGCTTTATGCATTGGCAGGCACAAGCTGTTGCTACAACAGGGTGAGCCCCTGAAGGGGACCAAAAACTTCCAGTAAAGAGTCTTTTCAAGGACAAGGAAGGAGGGTAACACAGGTACGTGGATATTACAGAGAAGTCTCCAGAAAACCTAGACAAAGGAAAGAGAATTTCCCCCAAACTACTGGGGAAAAGCTTATGCTAATGTGCAGACCAGCGATGCCCAACACTGGGATGCAGTGCACAGGTCAATATTGAGAACCAGGATTACCCACTGATTTTGTGGCCCAAATTCTAAGAAGCCTGTAAACCCCCTTAACACGAAGTGATGCTGCCTGAAGGTTTGTTGTTTGTACCAAAATCATTGTTGGGTGCCCGGTATAAGCGCCTACTACACAGAGCGTGTGGAGGGGAAAGAGAGGAGGGAAAGGAACTTACCCTCCACAGGGCAGGGTGCTTTCCCTGAACCGGGTTCAATGCCCACTGGTGCCCCAAACACAGCTGCAGAAACAGAAGGGGCACAGCTAGTCTCTTGGGAGATACACCTAGTTACCGGCGGGAAAGAGCCCAAGCTCCTCCCAGCCTGCTCGATTCCGATCCCGGGAGGAAATTACGCGTCCCTACCGCACACGCGAGCGCAAAAAGTGACGGCCACTTTCAGAGTCCCTCAGCTATCCTTTCTGAGCTTCCCAGAGGGGGGAAACCTCCCGGGGGCCGCGCTGCCCGCCACGGAGTTAGCCGAGCACCCTGGGCCCCGCACTCGTGCGCGGAGCAAAGGGGTAACCGGCAGGAGGGCAGCCTCGGGGCTCCCCGCCCCACGCCCTGGCGGCAGCCCTGGCCGCGAGCCCGGCGCCCGCACCCCGCGCTCCGGCCGCACCACGTGGCGCGCGCGCCGGCCCTGCACGCCTGGCCCCGGCCCGCCGTCCGGTCCCGCCGCGCCGGCACTCGTCCCCGCCGCGCCCGGGGAAGGAAGTCGGGCGAGGAGGCGGGGCCGCCGCGTGGCCGGAAGGTCGCAGCGGCCCGGGCGGCCGCGTCCTCTGGAGAGGGGGCCTGGCCGGCGCGCACCGGGCAGGGCCGCCTCCGCTTCCCCGTCCCGATCGTGCCGCGAGCTCGCTCAGCCCAAGGTCTGGCCGGCGACCTTCGGGTTTTGTCCTCTGACTTTGCCCTGGTGGCAGCAGGCGCACGTGGGCTCCGGCGAACCTGCCCCCCACCACCCCGGGTCCTGGGTCCTGGGATCCCGCAGTCCCGCCCGCGTCCGTGGACCCCGAGGTGGGCGCCGGGAAAGACGGCTTGCGGCCTCTCCAAGGCGCTGACCTCAAAACCGTTGCAGTTTTCAGATCTCTGAATCTGAGGACTGGGTGCCTCTTGTTGATGGGGAGGTTTTTTACCCCACCTGAATAAAGCTCTCGCTATAATTGCATGCATAATACGTGAATGAGAAACAACCCGAAATGCAATGAAACTGAAGGGGGCGGGAAGTGAGATCTGGTTTTGGCCTCTGGAATGGGCCTGTTGTGTCGCTGTTTCCTCGTTGGGTATATTGACCAGTAGCAGCTTCACAGGGTCAGACTGGGACCTCTGTCATGAGGCACAGTGCCTGGAAGCTACATTTGCGCTTGTGTTTTGCATGCCTGGTTTATTGTTTCTACTCAAATTTTGTGGAAGGGCCTTGATATGTGTGCTAAAGCCTGCTACCCCTGCCAAGCCCCCAGCACTATCCACACACCCCTCTTGGTATTCCCCATTAAGGTTGCCTGCTGCAAAAGTGTGCGTGTTTTGTTACAGTTGTTTAAAAGGTCAGAAAAACACGGCACAGGTCAAAAGGAAAGTTTTTCAGTGACATTTCTGAAGTCATATGCCCCAAGGAACTAAATCTGATTCTCTTCAACTTCATTATTCTATTCAGACATCTAGCTCCTAAGTCTGGCGAAACCTTGGTTCCAGCACAGAGGATGACAAAAGAGCCCCAATTGTTTTACACATGAAGCTTGAGGATACTGTCAGTACTCCATAAATAATAGCTACTGTAATAATCACGAGCTCTGATCGGCATATCCTAGATCTGAGCCGCTAATCCAAACAAAAGCTTGTTAACTATATTAATTTATCTTAACGGAGGAAGAATGATGAGAATAAACAGTTGGTTCTATCTAATTTCTCACTACAGCAGACACATCATTCTTCATCTCCATGGTCCAGCCTGTAGATTCAATAATTAAATTATGTACTGCATTTGGTGAATGCCGGGAAAGCAAAGGCGAACAATACTTCATCATTAAGTATAGATTTTTTATTTTTTTTTATAAGGCTCAGGCTTGAAAAAGCTACATAGATTAAGATGATGATTTTTAATGTCAAGTTAACTTTACTTGGCTGTCTTGTTGCCCTAAAATTTATTATATTCTGAGCTTCTGTTTCCCCTCCCCCTCCCAAATCCACTGCTTGGTCTTTGTCACAGTCGTGTATACTCTTTGAATCTTCATAGATCCATTTCTCTTCTTACCAGCCTCCAAGCTATACATCACCAATTGCTGCTGGTCCTTCAACCACAACATCATTAAGCTTTCTTCCTTCCTCTGCTCTGTAAAGACTGTCATACATAATTTAGTTACTTCTCATCATTCTCCATTTTGGTCAACTCACACACTTCCCTCTGCAATAAACTCGGGATCTGCTTGCTGCAAACACATTACCCTGAATGTCCCTGCATTTCAGTAAAAGTCTCCCATCTTGCAAGATGACATTATTCACAATACAGGAAACCCTCCTGATTCATAGTTTCACAACTTGAGGCTTCAATTATTCTTCACCAACAGCAAACCCAGGCAGATAAGGAGGGGGAAAATGCATTTCTTGGTTTATCTGGCTCATTAACACCTTGTAACTCCAAGTGTGACTATAGGTGTTAAGTCTCTCTTGTTAATACCTTGTACTTTGGTTTATAATTGAAGATATTTCTCCCCCAGCCACAGACACAAGGGCTCATTGTTTTCAGCCATATCAAAGAGCCAGGAGAGGAAGCTTCACCTCGGGGTGATTGCCATCAGACATGTGTGAAGACTGTGGTCTCTGATGTTAGCTGGGCTCCTCTTTTTACAGGCCTGCGGGTTATCTAGGTCTGATCTGTAGCATAACCTGGAATATATTCCAGTACCTTGAAGGTGGAGGAGCAGATTAAAAGGACAGAAATCAAGGTAAGATTCTTCTGGGGCTACTACCTCAAATGGGGCTTTGATGGCATTCATGGGTGTCTGCTCTACCAGGACGCAGCTTACCACTTCTCCCACTGCCCCTGGCTGCTCCGGAAAGGATGTGACATGTGACCGGGATGCAGAGGCAGGGACTCACATCAAGTTTGCCAGGAGAAAAAGGGCACAGGCCATGAAGTCAAACCAGGCTTGGAACTCTAATTCCACTTCTTACCACCCAAGTGACTTTAAGAAGGTACTTTTGTTCTTGAAGTCCTTGTTTTGTCATCTGTAAAATGGCAACATTCATTCATTCAATCAATCATTTTTTAATTAATTTTGTGTGTACTAGTGTTACCAGAAAATGGGGCTGTCCTTGGTGCTGTGTCCAGGGTCTTGGCATCCCAAACAAAGAACTGAGCAAGACACAAGTACAGAGATGAAAGCAGAGTTTACTAAAAATGAAAGTAGTAACAGTGTACTTCCAAGAGATGGAAGTGGGCCTGACAAGCAAGAAGAGGTGGCTCACAAGGCACCAATTACTGGGGTCTGGACAGTTTTATTCTTTTTCCTAGAAGGGGTTACACCCTTCTGGGCGTGGGATCTTTTGATTGGCAGTCCTGATTGACAGCGGGCCATTTCATCACCTTTATTCACCTCTGTAAGTTCCTTCCCAGAGTTCAGTCTGATATAATATTAATGAACTTCTGGGCATATGTATGATATTATAATGATGGTATAATGAGGCTTAGGTGGAAGATGGGTTCTATGGAAGGGGTCCTGAGATCCCCCTACTTTAGCTGCCTGCCTACTTTTCTCTTGAGTGACGTGATCCCCCTGAATCCCTATGGGAAACTAAGGAACTGCAGGTCTTTTTCATATTTACTTCCTGCTGAGTGTGGCCTCTGTCACTGTATGTTTGATGGGGGAGGGTGGTGGCGGGGTTGGGGGAGGAGGGAGGAATCACAGACCTTTCCTCCTAACTTGGCTAAAAGTAGAGGAAGGGGTTTTGGGATCTACCTCAAAGACAGTATTGACTTCTTTGGTTGGGATGGTCTAGAAGTCTTGCTGGGATATAATTCATAATGCTGATGGCCCGTAGATGAGGAGAGATGGATTCAGTTAATGAATTTGAAAGCATTGGCCCAAAAGCAGACTTCAAAGTTATTGAAACTCTATTTGATATTGTGGCCCCATCCTCCACTCTAACCAGTTATTGCTGGGGTGTGATCTGTCCAGGAGTTGAGTTGGGAAGGCCTAGAAAGGATATTTGGCCACAATCTACAACACAGATCACAGGTTCCAGGATAATTAAGTTAATGTCTGGCAGATACAGATTCCAAGACAATTCACTAAGGTTGGAGACTTAGCATAAGAATTATTAATTAAAGTCAGAGAGAGGAAATTCTAAGAACAAACCAAAAAATAGTAAAACTGGGGAGCTAATGAACTAAGGAAAAGGAGATCAGAAATTTCTTTAATGGGGGTGCTTCTTGATTTGGCCCATATCACTAGGTTCTGTGAATACCAACAATGAACAAGATAAACCAGTTCTTGCCCACGCAGGGATTACCCACCTCCATCACAAATAAATGCTCAATAAATGAACCTCATCTCTGGCTCAGTTAACACAAGATAATGACTTTATCTTATAGTGTTATTATAAGATAAATTGCTTGTTCGAATAGCTTTGTTCTTAATCCAGTGGTTGTTGTCAGGACCAAAAACTTCTTCTCATAGCCTAACAGTTGTTTGTGAAGGCAAAGTACCTCTTTTACTGTTTCTTAAATAATTGTTTATGTTTCCATGCAGTAGTTCATACTAGAAAGAACTGTTTACTCATATGTGTAAGTAAGGGAATAACTAGAATATCTGCGAAACCAGAAAAGAAGTCAATGAAAATTCTAGAAACATAATTAAGCATATAGTCTTGTCAATATATATATTTTTATATGTGTGTTAGAGCATGACGTCAGTTGTTCACATTCAGTGAAAGACATACAGATTATAAATTTATATGACAGAATATTCCTATTTAAACAATTTAAGATTCCTGGGATGCCAGATAGCTCAACAGGTTCAGCACTTGCCTCGCAACCTTCAGGTCTGGTTATTGAATCCCGGTCGGCCCATGCAAACCCCATATGCTGAACTGCAGCACAACTGGTAACCACCAGAATGGCATGGTGGCTAAGGGTCTCACCTCCCATGCAGGAGGCCCCCAGTTCGGTTTCCACCCCACGCGATCCCACATCCACTTGTGTAGAATGAAACCATGTCACAACTGATGATGTACAACTATGGACATTGCTCTGAGCCCTCACTCCTCTCTCTCCCTTTCACCTTCTCTCAAACAATAAGGTAAATCTTTTTTTTTAATTTAAGATTTCTAAGATTTGTGTTACGAATCTCCCAATTAATTATCTTTATCATTACATATTTTCAAAATTATAATGAAGGTCAATGATGAAATGTTTACTGTGCATATGCAGAGATCTGGGTGCTTTACTGTTATCTATATGTCAATTAATGTCAACTAAATAAAGGAATTAATAGATAGTAGTTGCTTTATGCCAAATTTTTGGGATCATAACGTGTAAAGAAAAGTCTTCATCTTTATACCTCTCTTATCTTTTTCTCCTTGTGTTTAATGAACCTGGAAAGACAGTAAGTGAAACATTGGGATTGGTGGGTCAGGAACCAAGGACAAGCAGAGTCATTTCCAATTCAAGTCTTAGGATTCTGGTCTTGGCCTGCAAATAAGCATGTTGGGTGCCAGAGTGGAAGGTGCTTGGAAAGCTGTGTGCTTTGCACAGTGTGTCAGTTCTCCCCACGACTTGCTTTTTCTCTACAAAGCTGAACTTGTAGCCTCTTTCATACATAACTGGTTGAAGTTGATGGAAATTACATGTCTTATCACTCCTTAAAAGAAAAAGAAAAAAAAATGTAAATCTAAAAGAAATGGGCAATTTTCTTGTACCACTTTATATTTCTGTGTAAGTTACCAAGTGCCAATCATTCTTACTTTTTAAAATTCAGATTTGTCAAGCAGCATGTAAGCTTTCAGTGTTGTACAAGAAAAGGTAATGCTTCCTGTGGAACAGTCACTTATGCTAGTTCTGCAAAAGTGGCTACCAAAAGAGACTTTGTCAGATTGCTGGTTTTATAGAAATATTAATGATCTCATTAAATGATCCCCTCTACTCTGGGCTCACCATGGACTCCACTGAAAGGTTATTAACAAGGCATTATGGTTCTGAATATAGAATTATTTACTGACATCAAAGTCCCCGCTCGTTTTGTAGTGTGTATTTTAACTGACGTAACAAGGTGATTGCCCAAGAATCACTGCAGTGAACGCCCCTGTTAACTTGTACTTGGAAGTTAATGGCCATCATAACCTGATTGACAGGCTGTGTCTTCCATCAGCTAACCAGAGAGCTCACTGCAGGTAAACTTCTAAAGTGAGAAAGCAAGAACCTAATGAATATTTTAGTATTATTGCTCCCTGTGTATGTATAGATTGAGAATAACATCTGTGGTCCTGCTATGACAACCATCAATGCGGGGAGATGAAACGTCATCTTCTAACAGGCACAAACAAGCACAAGGAAGAGAGCCTCTTCTATTTGAATAACTATTGACACTGGTCACAGGAAGATACTCTAAGCTTTGATGCAGGAGGTGATGAGAACAACGTGGCAGTGACAAGGTTAGAGTCTTCCAAAAGTCTTATTTTGACAAACTCTATCTACTGCTGTGACTGATAGACAACCCAGAGATCCTGAAAAGTAGGCCAATTTCAACCACAAAGAGTCCAGAAATACTTTGATAGGAATGCTGTTCTTTAAACAAACCCTGGATTGAGTTAAATATCAACCAACGTGGTGGAACACACTTGTGAAATCATCGTCATGAGAACTGGAGAAATTTAACAGTTGGTGGTTACAGTAACCACTATCCTGAAAAAAAAAAATCAATATCTACACAGCGTTAGCATCACACCAAGGATTCCTGGAGCTCAGCCATTTCACTGAAGACTAAACCTACATTCATTAGAGTAGAAAGTCAGGATGTGGTAGGAGGTCAAACAAATACAGCCTGGGCTCTTTTGTCCAGAAACCCCAAATTTTCTTCTTTCAGGATCAGAGTATGTTTTCAAAGCATAGAACTTACAGAGCTGGAAGTAACCTTCACAATCCCTGAGTCCAGCCCCTTCTTTTTACAAATAGGAAATGGTGGCCCAGAAAGATGACTGAGCTTGCTCCCATTCACACAGACGATCTGGTGAGGTTTCCGCTATGCCACACTGCTGTCCCCAGTTTTAAGAGTCTGTAAATCAAACCGCAGCCGTTTATTGAAAGCCTCCACGGAAGGCACTCTGCTAAACCTTCGAGGAGTGTGAAGAAAGCTGAATCAGCTTTCTCTGATTCCTTGCCAAAGATAAAACTACATAACATGTTAACCGACATTCAATGGTTAAATAGCAATGTAAGAACAATAAGAGTTGTCCCAAAGAAGGGCATGTTTTTGTGTGTATCTTCTACCTTAAAAAAAAATTTCCTTTCTGTTCACCTAGGAAGTAGTTTCTGGACACATAGGTACCTGTGATTCTCTTCATTATTACTTCTATTTAATACAATATTCTGTTTATAACTTAGCTTCTTTTTTTGGAAGGGATGCAAGATATATAGAAGATGCAAAGAATGAGAGCCTGCACAGAACTACAGAATCAACAGTGTATCTCAACCTTGATTATAAGAAGTTGCCTAAACTAAAGTCCTGCACCAAAGATCCCATCTGAGGCAATCTGAATCTGTCTCTAGAGTTGGGGTTAAGCCCAGACAATGAAGAATGACTGCCATGTCTTTGCATTCATTAAATATCAAATGATAATATGTCCCTAACATCATCATTACCCCCAAGAAGCATGGAGTTTCAGGCCAATAAATATGTATACACACATGCACACAGGTATGCATTCTTTCTGCTTTGTACTATTTAATTCAATCCTTGTTGAAATCCCAGGGATAACATTACCTTGTAGATAGAGTCCCACTATCTTTTCACCCACACAAAAAGCATCACATACAATAAGTAAATATGAGCATGCAGGAGTACCCCTTTAGGATAGGCAAGAACTGTGTCTGGATCTGGCGTAGAGACTGATAGCTGAAAAACAGAGTCTGGCTGCTGAAAAGTAACAATGTCTACACAGTAGTGCATATACCCCCATGTAAACTCCTTATCTTTGCCTTCCACTCCTTTATGTTTTCATATTCATGGCTCCCTGTGAAACCTGGAGGAGTCTTATCTCTTGAAAGTCTTTGTTAATAGCCTATTCACTCCCTTGCTATGCTGCTGTCACGTCACACGTGGTATGTGCTGGCAAAAGGTGAGATAGCAAGTTTACATTCTAGACTGTTATTTCATTATAAAGCAATCTGTTTGTAACAGTCTGCCACTGATCTAACCAGATTCCACAAGCCAGGCACCCAGAGAGAGCAAAGAACTTCATTTTATAAAAATGGTGGCAAATTCTTTCAGTTGATTTTAGTGGCACATTAAGCAGGTTATTATTAGACAGAACTGACATTTCACATGCAGCAATATTCTTTACTTGAAAGTCAAGTGTCATTCAAAAGAGGGAGAAATTATTTAGGATTTCTTAAAACATCACAGACATCCCCTGCAAACCATCCTTATAAACGCCTCAATCAGTGTAGGAATAAGGGCTCGAAATGATGCCTTTGATTTCTCTTTGATGCAAACAATATTACCAAAATGGAATGACTTACAGAAATGCTCGTGAGTGGTCAGGAAAACAGATTCTCCTTCTGTACGCACAGCAGACCCCAGCATTGATGGGCAGAAGCCCAGCTGAAGGTCGGTATTATTTATTCCCAACACCCACCACAAAGAACACCTCCTTCATTTCATCCCCACAGACTCTCATCCCCCTGCTGTATGAACACATACTGCAGCAGTCATTGAGGTGCTTGAAGAGCTTTTCGCTACATAGGCCTTTAGAGGTACGCATTTGGCTCAGCGGAAGCTAAACATTTTTAAGAGCACAGTAAGAAATAGGCTTGCAAACATCAAAACTTGATAGCTTTTTAGAAAACTGGATGGTCTTGCTGGTACAACTCCCCATGACATGCTTCAGTTGTCATAACAATGGAAAGTGTATCAGAGCAAACTGCTGATGAAACATCAGAAAATGTAGCCAAGGGTCCTTTAAACACATTTAAGAACTGTTCTTTTGAACTGCACCTCTTAGCCTTGGAAAAACCTCTTCAAGATTTTAAACAGGGCTTTGGATGAACTGCAGAGTGAGAACCTGAAATTATCTCGTGCACTGGAATCAATATCAAGCAATATTTTCTCTTTGAGAGAAATTCAGTCTGACAGAAAAGAGAAAGAACAAGAAGAGGGCTGGGACCCTGGCTAAAATGCTTGCCTTAGAAATACGCTGTAAAGCAGTACAAATTAGGTGATGTCACCAGAGGCAGAAAACCGTAGTGACAGAATAAAATGTTATCTGGGCTTCAGAGTACTTCATTATCACTACCACAGGTCACTAAGCTTCACCAAATGCATCCATCAGCCTTGATGGCCATTTGTAAGCCGCTGCCCGTAGCTCGTTGAGGCCGTGACTGAAGCGGGCCGCCTCAGCTGTCATTGGATACCAGGGTTCAAACGGAGGCCCGGGTGCCCAGACCAGGTTTATTAGTCTCAAAGTGCTCTCTAGTGGCCAGACGAGCATAAAATTCTCCAGTGCACGGAGGCGCTGCGGGAAGGATTCCGAGCTAGGAGTGTCTTGCAAAGGCATAGTAGAGACGCTTTCCACTGGCACCTCCTGTGCCTGTGGGAAGAGTTTATGAGCAAACATGCCTTTTCCAAACATTGTGTTGCTCCCCATAAAACAGTTATTAAACTTAGCTGTATCGTTTTTATACTGTCTATTAGAGGCTTATCAAACTAATGGGGAAGCATGTAGGTTTAAATTAATCCATGTGCACTTCTACGAAGTTCATTAGTGAAAGGCATGTCTAAATCAAACACAAAGTATATTTAGCTTGTCCATCTACCAGACTATGCACATGCTCTGTACTGGGCTTCAAAACCATCTTGGAAGCAAAATATACTATATTAGGGGATGTGATAAGGCTATATTGCTGTGCATTGAAAAGCATAAGGCACTATATGTTTATTGAAGATTCACAGTATAGCCAGGTACGGGCCTGACATGGGTTATACGTACAGACATTTGTGGAAAATGTGTATAAATGCAAGGTACCCACGGTCCATGTGCAAAGGAAAGCCTGCCTCAAGTTGTGACAATACAAGTAATCGGTGCAACAAAGAAATATGGAGTGGCTGAGATTTTTTTGAAAAGGGAGAAAAACCTCACAGATAAAAATGATAGACCTGAGTGAAGGTCAACAAAATGAGCTTCTGCAGTAACCACAGTCGTGAGGGCATTTACACTGCGGGCTCTGTGAAGGAGGCGGCAGGCACTGCACAGCACTGAGTCCCAGTCCTGGGCCCTGAGCCTCTTGGCTCCATCCTGTGGCCAGCGGCTGCTCCTCTAATAGTCACGCTCCTCCCTTGTGGTCCGCTCCCGCCATCTGGAAACGTACTCATTTCAGTTCATGTAATTGAACGCAATTTAGTTAGCGCAGGGTCATTCTGTAATCTATTATTACAAATGGTGTTTTTACTGCTCTAGATTATTATAAACTGGGGTCTACAGAATGTGAAACATCCAATCCAATTCCTTGCCTACATAGACACCGCTTTCCTCATTAAGCAGAAATGCTTTCCATCAGTGTGTCCATCAACAGACCGATCAAGGAAGGGTGAGAAGGGAGCATAATCTACCCCCACACACACACTCCTCTAATGAGGTACCAACATTTGGCTGGCAGGCAGCAATTTTGGATATTTTACTTGTATTGCCTTTGGCCAGGATCTACCTTTCACTGTTTTTGATGTCCCCAGATCTATGATTTTGATATTTTGAAAAAGTTTGAACAGGGGATGCTGGGATGGCTCAGCAGGTTATTTGCTCACCTTGCAGCCCCAGGGTCCAAGGATCAAATCCTTGCCCTGACCTGTGCGGACCCATATGCTGAACTGGGATGTGCTTCCCATGCTGGAGGCCCCCAGCCAGTTCCTGCCCTGTGCAGCTCTGGGCCCACCTATGGAATGAAGCTATGTAGAAAACTAATGATATGCAACTATGGAGACTGCTCTGGGACCTCTCCCTTATCTCTGTCTCTGTCTCTCTGTCTCCTCCCCTCTCTCTGTCAAAAACAATAAAAATAAATCTTTGAAAGTTTGAATAATGTTAGAATAATTTTTCTTTCGTGATGGGACAGCATTGCATTAATATAACCGAATTTAATTGCTTCATGCATGGAGCAGAAGATGAAACAGACAATCTCACACAACTTCAAAAGAATTTGAATTACATTTTTAAATTCTGGCCTGTATCATCAACTGAGATAATAATTAAGAATCTACCAGAATTTTTCTCTGACAATAACAGATATTGTATTGAATTCATTAGTAGTGCATTATCAAATAAAAGATTATATCGGGGAAAATAATGAGTTTAGTGATCACTTGAAAACTAGTATGACATATACTAGATCATATTTTTAGTGGCAAGACTTGAAGCTAAAGAGAGTATTAATAAGTGTGTATGCTTTTATTCATCATAAATTGACATCCAGTGACATAATCATTAGGCTTACCAAAGCTTCCTATTTCCAGCAGAAAGTGAACATTCTAGCTATAACTCGAAAATAATAAGATTGGTTGTTGTGGAGTTTGTGTCATTATTTTAATAAACAAATCACATGTACCCTTGAAGTGGTTGACCTTTTTCTTTGATTCAGCACTCTTAACTAAAAAATAAATATGGCATATTAACGCTTACTACACAAGTTTTACTTGCACCTTTCAGAATTTTGAAGTACATTTTGTCCATTGGCCAAACAGAGCTCCCTGGCTTCTTGATAAACTCGATACCTTCAGTTAATCTCACTTTCTAAACATTACAGAACTAGCAATGCAATTGACATACATTGGAAACAAATATTTGAAAATATCATCGTCATCATCACTAACATTTTTTCAGTCATCATCTCTAAGCTTTACTGAGTATTTCACATGCATTTTATCAGTTAATTAGAACTCAGGAGTAATATAATTAGACCCATTTCGTAGACTGGGGAACTGGAAATATAGAGCAAGCTTGTCCAACCTGCGGCTCTCAGGCCACATGCAGCCCAGAACGGCTTTGGATGCGGCCAAACACAAATTTGTAAGCTTTCTTAAAACATTATGATATTTTTGCAATTATTATTATTTTGTTTAGCTTATCAGCTCTTATTAGTGTGAGTGTATTTCATGTGTGGCCCAAGACAATTCTTCTACCATTGTGGCCCATGGAAGCCACAAGACTGCACAGCCCTGCTCTAGAAGTTGAGCGACTCACCCAGGCACAGGCAAACACTGCTGGGGTAAGGAATCAGGTTTTTTGACTCAGGAGGTGCCACTATGCTCTGCTGCCTTAATTTCTACATTATGCTGTCATCAAAAAGAGATGGACATAGAGTACATAAATAAATGAGATCCTAAGTAACTGGAATGCATCCTGTATTTGAAAAATATCTACTAGTACGTATGAGAATGTCCCATCATATCTTTTTAAACAGATAAAAGTTTCTTGAGTATTTACTGTGTAACAGACATTGTGGTAAGTTGCTGTAGTACAAGGTTTAGGAGTCTTGGCTAAGCTCACGCAGCTAATATGTGGCAGACCAGCATTTGAACTCAAATCAACTGATTGCAGAGCCCGTGCCCTTAACCACTAGGCTCTGTTGTTTCTTAGGGCACAAAATCATGCACACTATATGGCGTTAACTTGGGTAATAAGTGCATGCACACACGCACATATGAAGGAAGAAAAGAGACTGGACAAAAGTACATAGAACTTTTAAAAGTGATTATCACCCAGGGTCATATTATGGATAATTTTTGTTGTTTTTATATTTTTCTGTATTTCTCAATTTTTCTTTTTTTAAGATTTATTTTATTGTTTGATAGAAGGTGAGAGAGAGAGAGAGAAAGGCCCAGAGCAGTCTCCATAGTTGTACATCATTAGTTGTGACATGGTTTCATTCCACACAGATGGATGTAGGGCTGTGTACGTCAGGAACCAAACTGGGGGCCTCCCATACGGGAGCTGAGAACCTTCACTGCCATCCCAGCGTCACCAATTGCACCACAGTTCAGCATATGGGTTTGCACAGGCCGGGACCAGGAGAACCATGGACCTCATGTTTGTGAGGCAAGCACTCAACCACTGAGCTACCCCTCGATTTTTCTTTAGTGAACAGTTATTTATTTTTAGTTAATGAAAACATTAACAGTATATAATAACATATTACTTGAGTGTAATGCACTACGCCCTCCTCTACAAACCCCAATATGTGGCAAGCAAACCTCTCCTTCTATCCTGAGCTTTTGGTTGCAGACTCATGTCCCCCAACTTTTTTTTTTTTTTTTTTTTACCGTAACTGAAACCAGGCTTGACCTGGTGTTCCCATGTAGAAGGTACTATTGCCACCCTGGACCGTCACTCCTCCCCTTCCACGACACTCACAGCGCCTGTTAGAATGACTTCCTCTTCCTCCTGAGTATGATCATCAACAAAGCTGGTCTCTCTCCCTCGTGTGTCCCTCTTTCTCCACTTGGTCATCTTTTGTGACAGCTTTAATATCTACATGGATGAGCCAACCAACACCTTGGTCAATCAGTTCCTTGGCTTCCTATGGCCTAAGAATAATCTTTCTCTCTACTCCATTATTATTGTCCTCTTACATAATTGAACATGCATCACCAAAACATTACAAACACTAACCTTAACCTCTTATCATCAAGAACTTCCACCGTATTTCACCTTTATCATGACATAAAATCCATTGATTTCTTAATCTCCATCCTCCCTTTCTTGACATTTCTTCTCCAGATTAGACTCCATGGCCCATCATTTTAATCACCTAGCCTCTCTCTCCCTCCCTCACATTTGCTTGAACTGACCCAGACACCCACCAGCTCTAAGTCTGCACCCAGCAATTGAACTTTTCAAGATTCATACAACGGGGGCAAATTGGCTTCATTTTAAAATTCATGATCCCACATCACAGATGGGCTGTCGTTACAACCCAGCAACCCAGTGCTTTTCTGCTAGTGAGATAACTGTCCCTGTTTCCAAAGGAACCATTTCTTCTCTCCTCTCAAACTTCCTGCCCTTCTTAGTGCTTCCTCACATCCTCCATCCATTTATACTTGATTGAGAAGATAGGAGCTGTCAGATGATTACTCCCTTACCTTCCCATCATCAGATTTACAAAGTTCCCTGCCCAGGTGTTGTCATCTGCTCTTCCCTTCCTTTAACAAATAAGGAGACAGCGTCCTTTCCTATCAAAGACCTGTGCTTCCATGTATTTTCTAGACCTCATTTCTTCTCCGGGAATTTGCTCCTTATTTATCTCTTCTTTCCTCTGCAATGCCAATTTTTTCTTGGCTCATTTCCTCTGGCCTAATTACACAGAATCCTCCATCTTTTAACATTTCAGCATATTCTAGGCAAGACCAAGAATAAGGATAAATGATGGGACCATGTTTCTTTGGAATCCACTACTGTCAGGGTTAGTCCTGTAGGCCTAGACTGGATTCACCCACAACTCCACATCTGTTACATCTGATTATGCAAAAGGATCCCCTTTGCTCCTGGAGTGTTGTCCTTGTTAGTGATCCAAGAGAAGGGGAATGACGCATGCATCACCTCTTCTAGGAAAGAGGTACTCTTGCTAAGGTAGGGTGCACTGGTATGGAAAACATGGCGATATGGAGATCTCTTATACTTGTTCTCAACTACGGAGAATAGTTCCTGGGGACTCCTCACAAAGCTGACCTCACGAGGGTCTTATTGTCACATACATGTTTATGAGATAGATAAGAGACAGAGTAAAGATTGTTGTTTGGGCAGCAATGGGGAATTATGCATACTACCATGTCCTTTGGCTTTGGCCATGCACTCTCAACGTGTCAGCACATAAAGATTATTGTCCTTCAAACTTTCACGTATCATTGGGCCTGCCCTTGCACTATGAAGTGTGTGTGATTAGCGCAGAAATAACTCTTTAGAAACTTTCAAAGCAATTTGATGGAGTAATTTCCCATCTCTTAAAACTTGAAACATATCTTGTATGTCTTTATTTTTTTCTTAAAAATTTTTATCATATTTTATAAAAATATAGATCTGATAGAGGGTAAGAAGGGAGGAGGAGGTAGAGGAGGGGGAAGGGAGCAGAGGAGGGTCAAGATAGATAGATAGATAGATAGATAGATAGATAGATAGATAGATAGATGATTGATAAGTAGGTAGGTAGATAGATAGATAGATAGATAGATAGATAGATAGATAGATAGATAGATAGATAGATAGATAACTTTTTTAAAAAGGTCCTTGTAGCAGATGCTTAGTCATCTGGCCATTCCACTTTTCTGTAACTTGTAAAGCAAGAGTGCTCGAGGCCTGAGGGCTTTTTCTGGTCCTAGAGCAGCTTCCAGATAAAGACTTAGACTCAAATCCAGTCTCAGTTTTGTTACCACACTCACAGACTGCTTATTAATAACAAAAGAGATCTGGCAGGCACCACCTTCACGAAGTGAACAAACGTGGCAATAACGGGACATCCTGACGCAATAGGAAGGGCACAGCATCAGCATGAAGTCCTCCTGACAAAACTCTTCAAGCTCCTTAGAGTCATCAGGGAGCAATCCCACCATTATGGTCCCATTGTGCCACCCCCCAAATTCCTACGTTAAAGAACTACTTCACAAAGCCTCAGAATGTAACTGTATTTGAAAATAAGGTCTTTGCCAATGTAATAGTTAAGATGAGGCCATACTGGAGTAGAGTAAACCCTAAATCTAATGAATGGTGTTCTTTAAGAACACAGGGAAGAACAACATGTGAAGGCACAGGCAGAGTCTGAGGGATGCTGTTCAAATCCAAGAAGGCCAGGAACCACCAGAATCTGGGAGAGGCAGGAAGGATTCTCCCCAAGGGCCTTCGGATGGAGTGTGATGGTGCCAACTCCTTGGTTTTAGATTTCTAGCCTCCAGAAGAATGAATCAACAAGTTTTTGTTTTTTATACTATGAAATTTGTGGTACTTTGTTAGAGCAGTCCTAGGAAACTGATAACACAAATACAGATTGTGGGATATTCTACAACTAGGCTGATTCTTTAAACATATCAATGTCATAAACAACAGCACAAGAAATGGTGGAGTATTATTTTAGATTGAAAGAGACATGATAATGATGCTGTGTGTGACTCTTGATTAAATCCTGGATATCAAAGAGATGATTAGAGTACTCTGAATATGGATAGATGACATTATTTATACCAAACGTTAAGCTTCTTGGGTTTGTGATTGGTGCTATGGTAACATAGACTATTTTCTCATTTATAGGAGTACAGGGTATTTAGAAGTGATGGGTTATAATATCTACAAATTGTTTTCAAATGGTGCAAAGAAAACAATTTATATACACATACAGATGGATCAAGCAAATGTGGTCAAATGTGACCAACTGGTGATTCTAGATGAAAGAAATATGTACTACTATTTAAACTTTTCTATAGTTTTTAAATTTTTCAAAATAATAAATTGAGTGAACTATTACATGTCTTGTGGGTGATGGTTGATGGCAACCATCACTTTTTCACCGATATGAAGTCTATGCTTATTTTCTAATAAATTAACTCGTTGTGAACAAATTGACTTCTTCAATCTACATCTGTGTAAGTGGGTGGCTATAAGAGATATAAGAATGTATCTCCTTTGAGAAACCAGAAGGGAACAGAACATCCACCTAAAATTTAGATCCCTTTGCGAAGTGTGCACCAGTAACTGCTCATACAGGCAGTCTAGACTCCAGATGTGCCATTGGCAGACATCCCGTAAAACCAACACAAACAGACACACGCACACACGGACACCGTACCTAATAATACCTTGAGTTTCAACTAAATTTCTTTTAGCCCTGAAAGACCAATACCCCAGATTTAGATTCAATATTATTTTTTTTTATTTTTATTGTTAAATTTATTGGGGTGACATTGATTGGTAACAATTAGATAGTTTCCGGATGTACAAGTTCTCATCACATCGCCTATGCATCACATTATGTGCTCACCACCCAGAATTGGCTCCCCTTTCATCACCATATATCTGGTGTCCACTCCCACCTCACCCCCCACCCCAACTCCCCCTCCCCCCTCCTCCCCTTCCCTCAGGTAACCACCAAACTATTGAGTGTGTCCATAATGCTGGTACCCACTCCCACCTCCCCTCCCCACTCTCCCTCCTCCCTCCTCCCCTTGCCTCAGGCAATCACCAAGTTGTTGAGTGTGTCCATAGGTCTCTGTGTCTTTACTTTCAGTTTTATAATCCACCTATAAGTGAGGTCATATTCAACATTATTTTTTAGGCTTTTAAAAAGTGCTGTGACCTTAACTCATGAAATAAACCTTTGAAAATGTATTTTTCTCATTCAATTGTTCAACATTTGTGGGACAGTGATGAGAACACTGAATATGTTTCCACCATATTCAAACTATTCCTGCTCTCTGGGCACCTCCAGGTAATTTCTGACATTATGACAAATATAAAAACCTGAATGACTGAACCTGTAAGTACAAAGTTGTAACATTATGTCATTATAAAGTATCTCTCAAAAGGATCCATTCAGTCATATGCTAGAGTTCATTTCAATAACGTAAAATTTCATTTTTACCCTGGGGAATCTCAGGAATCGTTGCTTTATATGGTTCCAGGCTTTCCTTCGAGCACAACAAGAAAGAATGACGCTGGCATTACCATAAGACAAGAGTGAGATGTCACCTGATGTGGCCACGATTGTTAGCTGCAATAGCTATAAAATATAACTCTATATGTTTTATGTAATTTATTTATATATACTTTTATATAGAGTAGATAATATAAATAGAATATAAATACAAATTTTAACTAATCAAAAATGACAACAAGGATGAGTAAGGTACAAACTTCTCAGATTTCCTATTCACTATTAGTTTCCCTCTTGAAAATTCCCACTCCATGCACCTCCATGACACACAATCTCTTGTTTTCTTCTGACCTCTCTGTCTCCTTGAGCTTATTCTCCTTTGGTGGTTCTTTTTCCTCCAATTACTGCTTAAATATTACCTTTCCCTGGAGACTGCCTGGCTCTCTCCTCATTTTAACGTACACACTGTCTCTGGGTATTCCACTCAGGGCTTCACCTACTACTGATGGCTTCCAAAGATCTTCTTTGAGCCAGCATTGATCTTCACAACTCCAAAACTAAGTATCGTATTTTCCTGTGTATGAGATGCCCCCCATATATAAGATGCCTCCTACTTTTCTAATCCAACATTAAGAAATCAATACACGGGTTACTCTCGTGTATAAGATGACCCCCAATTTTAGACAAAAGTATCATCTTATATGCAAAAGATATGGTATGTATCTTCCTGCTGGGCATCTCTACTTACTTGATCCATAGGCACCTCAACCACAACATGTCCAAAACTCATGTCACCTTTCCCCCAATATGTTCTTCTTTCTATACCCCCTTGTTCAGCAAGTGATATCCTTTCCCAACATGAAACTTTGGGGTTACCTGAAACTCCTTTCTCTCCCTTGCCCCAAAACTAATTAATTGTTCAATATGTCCTATTGAAACTATAGCCTAAATATCTTATTTTTTTAATTATAGTTGACATACAATTTTATATAAGTTTCAAGTGTACAACATAGTGAGTCAACACTAAATATCTTTTAAATATTTCTCCTATTCTCCATCTTCACTTTCAATGACTTGCTTGATGACTCGATGTTTCTGTAATATTCCACAATTGCCTCCCTTTTTTAGAATCTATCTGTGAATCTACCCCATACATTATCATCAGAAGGGTTTTCTTAATATGCAAATAATACCATGTGTCTTCACTACTCAGAATCCTTTAATACCTCCACTTTACTCTAGGGGAAATATACAAATTCCTTAGAATACTCTATATAACTCGTTCTGATCTTGTCTTTTGCTCATTCACACCCATTGTGCCATGGTAGTGAACTTCATTTAATTTTCAGTTTTGCTCTCCTTCCTCACATCTCTTTGCACATACTGCTTTCTTTCTCTGGAACGAGTTTCTTCCATCTGCTTGCATAGATGATTCCTACTGTCCTGAAAGAGTGACCTCACGCATCATCTCATCTGAGAAGACTTTTTCATTCTGATTATGTAGCTCTCTTTGTGTTGACAAGCTATTCTGTTCATACAACTATCAGGCAATATGATATAGTGATATTGGTTTATCTTCTTTTCCATGTCTTTCACTGGGTAATGAAATTCTTAAGTGTTAGACTCCATTGTTTTATCACTATATCCACATAGCCTGGCAAATAACATTTGCAAACAAATGTTTATTAAATGGAAATCTATGCTAAAAACTTGCATCAAAGAAGAGTTTCAGTGCATTGGGTCATTAAAGAATTACAGTTAATATTGAAGTTGAACATTGGTGGTGAGTCCCAGAATCAAACATTAATTTTTCTTAGCATCTCAGGTGACCAGAGAGTTTGTTGCAATAGAAAGGAAAAAGTAAGTTTTAAATGGTCTACAGAAAGTATTATAATGGTTGTGAATTCCATAATGGCATTATGGTAGAATCCTTGATAACAGATGCTGTTCTGTTCTTCCAAGTTATCAATTCATTTTTACTTATGGGAGAAACCTAACTATTTTTCAACACTAGGTCTCACTTAGGCTTTCTGATTTGCATTCAATTGAACTTAGCTAGCTGGAGATTTAGAGAGGAAATATTCTTTTATCTTTATATAACAAGTGCTACAGTTTCTATAATCTTTATGCGATTCATACGAACCACTGACTTGTGACAGCATCAGTTGGCATTTTATAGATCATCAGAATCTTCCTCAAGGCAGAAATTTACAGTCTTGCTCTAATAGCCAACAGTCACAGAGGTATTCATGTACCTGCTAACATTTATATTCTCAAGCCTCGCTGTACAACTCCATTACACTGTACAATCTTTGACAGCAATTCTTTCTTCTGTTTTCAATCATTCTTGGTTATGAAACTATAAAATTATGAAAACCTGGGGGTTAGAATCTTCTTTTAACATTTTCCTTGACTGTGTCTTTTCAATAGAAAAGTTAAATTTTTCAGCTAATATGGAGACTTATTCAAATCCTTCTTTTTTTTTTCTTCTTCTTTTATCTGTCTGCTTCTCTCCAAGAGAAAGAGATACTTTGTTTCTTCAGCATGGAGGACAGAGAATCCTTATTTTACTGCTCTGAAATTCCATTTTAGACACTAGAACCTTATTGAGATTATAGTGAATAACATTTCCTTTTGTGTCATAAATATGGGGAAAGTTAGGAATCTCCAGTATGCACAGGTCAGGAGACACAATTATGTGATAGGAAAAGGGGAAAAAATATATATGAAAACTTTCATTTATAATTATTTGTATCAAATATATCTTTAAATTACCTTAATATTAACTACATAGGTAGACAGGAGTGCACATGTATACTTAAAAATAAATACATATACAGAGTCTGGGAGAAGTAACACCCCTTTTGTATGAACTGGTTATCTATACCAAATCTTTTATTTGGTTACTAAGGCTACTAAGACAACACATCCATTTATACTATACTACCTTAAAAAAGGGTGTTACTTCTGCTGGACCCTGTGTATTAACAGCTCATGTTTAAAATACTTTTATTGATATGTACACAAATAAGTTTTGAGACTGCCATGAGAGATTATGGGGCACCACTGAAAATTTTAGTCAGGATAATGATATGATGAAATGGGAATTTTAGGAAAAGCAATCTAAGAGCAATATAGGGGTTAGACTGCAAAGCGTAGATGTTGAAATTAGGAAGACTAGTTAGGAGGCTACTGCAAGAATCTAAATATTAACCAGACTGGTAGCATTGGAGAAATAGAAAGCCAGAGTTGCAAGAGATGTTGTAAAACAAGAATCTTAAATGTTAGGAATGAAAAAAATGTCAAAGAATATGTGAAGTTTTCAGCTCAGCTGACTGGGAAAAAATAAATAAATAACAAGGGTAATCAGTTATGGGAATCAAACTACACTGTAACTGCTACTAACAAAAAGTCCCACAGGGGAAGCCAGGATGGCTCAGCTGATTATACGCTTGTCTTGTGGTCCTGGGGTCTGAGGATCGAATCCTGGCCTCAGTCACGTGGATCCAATTGCTGAACTGGGGTGTGCCCCCAGTTTGGTTCTCATGGGGGTGAGCCTCCTATGTGGGAGGCTCCCAGGTTGGCTCCTGCCCCCAGCGTGCTTCCCAAGTGGGCCTGTCCCCCCACTTTGGCTCCCGCCCCCCGTGAGCCCCATGAGGGAGGCTCCCAGCCAGATCCTGCCCTGTGCAGCCCTGGGCTGACTGGGTTCCTGCCCTGTGCAGTCCTGAGCTCACCTGTTGAATAAAACTATGTAAAAAATTAATGACTTGCAACTATGAAGACTGCTCTGTGCCCTCCCCCTTCTCTCTGTCTCTCTTTCTGTGTCAAAAATAATAAAAATAAATCTTTAAAAATAAAGGCCCACAAATAGTATAGAATCTACAGTGTGATCTTCTTGAACATGAGAATTAGGATCCTAAAAATCACCATAGTGGGAAATGCATAGTTGAATAATTTAAAACTACTTGGGGATGCCAGGACGAGCACTTGCCTTGCAACCTCGAGGTACAGGGATCAAATCCTGGGCCCGGCCCTGGCCCTGGCTCTTGCAAACCCACATGCTAAACTGCAGTGTACAACTAGTAACTGTCAGGATGGCGGCCAAGGTTCTTACCTTTGTGACCCGAAGGAGGTTCCAATTCAGTCCCACCCCACGCCGCACCACATCCACCGGTGTGGAATAGAACTGTCAAAAAACTGATGATGTACAACTATGGAAACTGCTCTGGGCCCTCCCCCTTCTCTCTCTCTCTCTCTCTCTCTCTCTCTCTCTCTCTCTCTCTCTGTCTGTCTGTCTCTCTCACCTTCTCTCAAACAATAAAATAAAACTTTAGAAAAACTTTATTGGAAAAAAACAAGATTGTGGAGCAAGGGCTGTACCTAAACTTGGGAAATCCTTATAAACTTTTATATTCAGAAAAATAAAACAATAAATACTGATGTCCCTCTAAGTAATTTTAAATCCACAAAATAAGTAATACATATTAGATAAGAAGCAGTAATCAATTAAGAAAATGTCAATAAAATGTACATGTATATGTAACTGGTAATAATAATTGCTATGAATTAGTTCCATTTGCCAGCTATAAAACACTGGAAACTTTTCAGGTTCTTTCTCTCCTGTTTTTAAGGTGTACTTTAAAATTTGCTTCCATTTCTTGTTGTTAAAATGCATAATAGGGAAGCCGGGATGGCTCAGTGGGTTAAGTGCTCACTTTGCAGCCCCAGGGACCGAAGATTGAATTCCGGCCCCAGCCTGTGCAGACCCATATGCTGAACTGGGGAGTGCCCCCAGTTCAGTTCTCACTGGAATGGAACCCCGGCCCAGTTCCTGCCCTGTGCAGCCCCGCCCACCTGAGGAATGAAACTATGTGGAAAAATTGATGATGTGTAACTATGGAGATTGTTTTGGACCCTCCCCCTTCTCTCTGTCTCTGTATCTCTTTCTCTCTGTCAAAAACAATAAAAATAAATCTTAAAAAAAAAAATTTTTAATGCATAATAAAGCAATTTTTGTTACTATTAAGTCTTTTTCTCAAAATTTCTTTTTGATTTTTAACTTGGATATGTTTCCTTGTCTCCTGTGACTCCAAAATCACCAAGTAATTTGGATGTTTAATACATAAAATCTTTGAGTAACCATCAAGTTACCTTAACCTTGGCTCTACCCATGAGAAAGTGTAACTAAACTACATGACAACAGTGCACCTTCAATTTTCCCCCAGACCCCCTACTAGCCTTTGTGCAAAGGGCCCCCCTTTTGTGTAGAGGCAGCCCCCAATTCGCTGACTGGTTCAGTCTCCGCACTCGCCACTGGCCGGTTGTGCAGTGCTCCCGGTACAGCACACAAAGCCTGTGGCTGCAAGCCACTCAGCACGTGGCATTTTGTTACAGCAGCCCAGGAAAGTACTGCATGCACCATCACCTCTCCCACACGTCACACCTGAGCAAGAAGAAGAAGTGGCCTGACTCAAAGATGAGTCAATGGGGGTTGTTAAAGTGGATGGTTGATGCACTACAGATCCACTCAGAGATAGCCCTGAAACATGGTGACGAGGGAGGAATCTTCCCATTGGGCAAAGCAATGAGCACCATGTCTAGTGATCCCTTTGTATGGAGAGAGAAGTGCTACAAGGCACCTACACCCCTGGACTCTTGGGCAGTGGTGAATGGTTTTAGCTAGCTTGCTAAGGGCATAGAACAAATACATCTGGAAACAAGGAGGTCCAGGGAAGAGACTTATGGATGACCCTATGGACAAAATGTGAAGGTCTTTCCCTGGCACGTAAAACCTATCCAGGGCTCTTGCTGCAAAAGAAGCATTAAACAACCAGGCAGATGGTACGGCTCAACAGTTGATGTTAACCAGCCTCTATCTGTGCCAGTCCAGTACTTGCCAAAGTGTTTGTGAACAGACAGACACTGTGGCACAGAGGGAGGACTCATGGAATCTGCTCTAGCTGTTCTCTCTCCTTGGAACACTCTTTTCTAGATTTCTGTGTCCTTGGATAACTCTCTCCCCTCCTCCAAGTCCTGGACAAATCTCTTCCTTTCCTAGTGAGAGACACCTGATCAAGCCAAGAGAATAGACCACAAGATCATCAGTCACAGGCGTCAGCAGTGACTACCAGCGGCACATAGGGAGTAGGCACACAATGCCATCAACCCTGAGGCCAGTAAGACTCAGAGGTCAGCACAAGGAGTTGAACTTGAGGACCTGAGGCCTCCTCTCCCCGCCACCATGAAGCTTGTCTCTATAGCCAAACACAGCCTCGGACAGGTGAAGGCAAAGAGGGAAAAACTCTGAATGTCTAAGCATTTACCTGGAAGAGAGTTACTTCAACCAGAATAGAACATTTAAATTGGCAGGTCGTTCCTCTCTCCTCCCCACCCCCCCTCACCCCCCAAGCCTACTGTGTACCTAGACCAAAGGTTTAAGAACAAGATCATATCAATTATAGAAATGAACTGGGTGTTCTTTGCATGTCTGAGTGAAAGTATACCACCTTTTAAAGAGTGAGGAAAACTAGTAATAAAATTACATGATACCTTTTATTCTAAATCTAAAAAGTCTCAGAGCATCCACAAAAAGGAACTATGACATCAATATTATAGTCAGTTTCCTAAAACAAATAAGCCTTTGTTAGTGTTTTTACTTGTGTATGTGCTTACTTTTGACTAATGACATCTACCAAAATAAGAGACACCTGGTGATTTTTATTGTGCCTGTGATACTTTTACAAAATCTTGCTTTAAATTATTTATTATTTATAGCATTTTGTCATGTAATCTTATGGCATGTAGCTTCTGCTATATTAAAAATTAGGTTAAATTAATTGGATTTTAAAATATTTTGTAAAAGCAATTAATGAAAAAACAAATAACCTCAATACACCTTTTATTTACAGTTCCATATAAACTCCACTCACAGGTTAGGTGATACGTACTTCTCACACAAACACATACATACACGCACACATGCACACACACAGCCTTTGCCTTCAGCATGAAAAATCATCCTCTTTGGCAAAAGAATACATTTATCTGAAAATTAAACAAGCAGGAAATACAAAATATTTGTTGTCAAAAATGAATAAAAGGGGAAGCCGGGATGGCTCAGTGGGTTGAGCGCTCACTTTGCAGCACCGGGGACCAGGGATCGAGTCCCAGCCCCGGCCCGTGTGGACCCATGTGCTGAACTGGGGAGTGCCCCCAGTTCAGTTCTCTCTCTGTCTTTGTGTGTATGTGTGTCTCTCCCTCTCTGTCAAAAAAAAAAAAAGAGTAAAAATCCATGTTGCCTTATTTCCTTCAGGATATGGCAGGAAGCCTTTCGACTCAGACTAGGGCTAATTGCTCAATAGAAAAGTCCAGTGAAGCTCATTGTAACAGGATTCTAGTTATTTCCATTCCCAGAACCAAATACTCTCATCTGTTTCCATGTTTTCCAAAAGGTTAGTACCCTTGGTGGTAAAGAGAAATATGTACAGATTGTCATATCATTGTTGAGAGCCATTCAGAAAAAAAGAGGCACAGGCTTGAGACCAGGAACAGATTGAATTCATGAAAAAGGCACAAGCCAAACTGTTCACCTCTCATACATGAAAAATTACCACTGTTATTTTTAAAAACCATATGTTCTAGGTAAGAGGACAGGTTTTGTTTCCCACTGACATTTGTTCTGAAGAATGTTAATGTACTTAATGCTAGCATGTGCTTAGCAGCGATTTGCAAATTTGAAAATAACCCAGAGTTCAAAAAATGAGTAAGGAGTAGACGAAACTTTATCCAAGATGTTTCTCAATTATCCTTGCATCTGGATGTTAGAGCGTAAGTGAAGACCTATGACATTTGTCATTATTTCGTAGGTTTAGGTATGCAGATTCAACCTTTAGAAGTTTTCCACTCCTAGAAAAGAAAAAATCCTTAAATATGTTTAAATAGCTGTAAGATGAAAATGGTAAAGGCTTTGGTCAGTGATAGTGACAAAGGTTTGTATCTTTCAACGGAAACTCTGCTTAATTCCTCATCCTGGTTTAAAAATGCACTTTATTGTTGGCATACCACACATGCAGTGTACAGGAAGTATAGCAATGTGCATGATATAGAAAAGGGCACAAATCATAAGTGTTCATCTTAATGGGCTATAACCAAGAAGGGCTGTTCTGTCATCAACAAGGCAGTGACCAGAGAATGCACCATCAGCATTCAGAAGTGCACCCATGGAGCGGGTTTCAAGGAGCATGCTCCTTGGGCACTCAGAGAGATCCAGAAACTTGCCATAAAGGAGGTGCGATCTCCAGATGTGCAATTCAGACTCAACAAATCTGTCTGGGCCAAAGGAATAAGGAATGTCCATACTGTATCTGGCACAGCTGTTCAGAAACGTAACGAGAATGAAAAGTCACCAAACAAGCTCTATACATTGTTTACTTGCGTACCTGTCACCACTTTCAAAACTCTGCAGTTATTGTGGGTGAGAACTAATCCTGATTATTGAATAAAGTTATAAAACTGTGTGTGGGGGGGGTGGGAATGATGTATTGACACATAGTACAACACAGATGAACCTTTAAACATCATGCTAAGTTAAAGAAAATAGTCACAACAGGACATATATTGTATGATTCCACTTACATGACATATCCAGAATAGGGAAATCTCTTAGAGACAGGAAATAGATTAGTGGTTGCCCAGGACTAAGGGGGATGTAGCAATGGGGGTGTGATAGCTAAAGGGTACCCTTGGGGGTGATAAACATGTCCTAAAATGGACTGTCTTGATGGTTGCACAACTTGGTAAATATACAAAAAACAAAAACAAACAAACAAACAACACAGGGGAGTGATTAAAATGTCCTAAAATAGATTGTCTTGATGGTTGCACAACTTGGTAAATATGCAAAAAAAATGCAAACAAACAAAACACACACAGAGATGAATTGTACATTTTAAATGGATGAATTATATCTCATAAAGCTATTACAGAAAAGACATTTTTGCACACATCATGACATTTTTACCCTTAAATATTTTAGAATGCATGTCCTAAGAACTAGTTATGATGTTCTGAGTAAATAAACAGTTTTTTCCTCCTCTGATCCAGAGATGTAGTGTTTGGGGTGGGGGAGGAGGTTAGGAAGAGAGAGGGGAAGAGGAGGAGGAGGAGGAAGAGGGGGTGGGGGGAGAGAGAGAGAGAGAGAGAGAGAGAGAGAGAGACTGTTGTTTAGGTATGGTACCATTTCGGACCCTTCCCAGTTTTAGAGTCTACATTCTATAAAAACCTTCTATACACAGATCTAAGATGTAGTGTAGACTTTCTCAAAAGAACTGTGCAAGTTAGGGATTGCATTTTTTTTAGCCTTCTTGAATTTGGTGTGTCCAGGTGACTCAGCTCTTGCTAAAGAAATGACACCAGAGGTAATGAGTACAATCTGCCTCACAGAAAATCTCTAACCCTGAATCCGCCATCCCTGTCACATCCCTGTCAGCTAAGGGGGCTCAGTCTGGTCTGCCCTTGGAAGTCAGTGCTTCTGAAGATGGTAGACTCCTGTCAGCCGGAGTTCCCGAACAACACACTGTCAGAGGAGAGTCACCTGCCAACTCAGAGTACATGCCCTGAACTGCAACATGAATGAGCAATAAAATGCTATCTTGTTGGAGTCACCAAGGTTTTTGTATCCTTTGCCACAACTAATAAAGTAGTCTCTGGAACCACAAAGGAACAAGAGCTGCTCTTCTGCCTTCTTCTGACATTCTTTAACCCAGTGTGCAGTTCAAAGAAATAAATCCCTCACCTGCAGCTACGACTCCCAACACTCATCAATCAGCAACAAAATTCACCTCAGAAGCCAGAAGGATCTGAAGCAGCTACTCAGCAAGAAAGAAGATCCACTGGCTGGCGCCCGGCCATCCTCCATATCCTCTCCATCTTCTGCTCAGCACCCATTACACCTAGCAGGAAGGCTTCTTCCCTCATCTTTGTAACTCTATCATCTGTTCTCCCGCAGAACCAAGAGGAGAAACTGTCACTCTTACTGTGGTAACAAGACTAAGGTGACTTTTTCCGTGCAAATCTACTTTGTTAAGTAAATATTGATCTTAGTTCTCAGTGTTTCTTCTTTTACCGTTTTCATTGAATTCTGCATGTTCATGGGCAGATGTGGTTTATGTACACAAAGCTGACTACCCTAATTCCTATCACCCCTGGACACTTGGCAAATTGGCAAGTACCCTTTGACAAGAAATTCTAAAATTCGTTTTTTATATCATAAAAAGAGAGAAGGAACTTCCTTTTCTCCCACTAGTATTTGGCACAGGCCCAGAGGCATTTTGAAACCATCTAGGATTTTCATGGAGAGCTATTTTTAAAATATTTGAGCACAGATAAGAAATGGGTGCTTTCAAACATGTAATCATATTATTAGAAAATTTCCAAGATTGCTAAAATTACAGTGCAGTCTTAAAATCCTTTTTATTTGTTTATGAACAAAAATGGCTAAGAAAGTCAGAATTCAATCATATAAAGCTACATGTCACCACATTTCCTAATATTAATATTCTGTTAAGAAAAAAAATGGGGGGGTGACATCATGAGACACTGGGATAGCTCAGTGGTTAAGCACTTGCCTCACAATTGCAAAGTCTGGGGTTCGATTCCCAGCTTCGGCCCGTGTAAACCCATATGCTGAACTATGGCACAACTGGTAACCACCAGAATGGCAGCAAAGATTCTCCACTCTTTCATTAGGGAGGTTCCCAGTTCGGTTCTCACCCCACGCTGCCCCACGTCCACCTGTGTGGAATGAAACCATGTCACAACTAATGATGGACAACTATGGATGGAGACTGCTCTGGGCCCTCCCCCCTTCTCTCTCTCTCTCTCTCTCTCTCTCTCTCTCTCTCTCTCTCTCTCTGTTGCACACACACGCACGCACACACACACACACACATCCCTTTTCTCAAACAATGTAATAAAATATTTTTTAAAAGGTGATGTCACAGAGGCATTAATACCTGCTAGATGCACAATTTTACATAAATGAATGCCTGATTGAATGGTTTCACCAGTTTTATGTGCACATATTAAACACTGCAAAGATTCTTCTTGTCGGCTCTTCTTGTGTGCCCTAAGCAACCAGTAACCTTGAGTCATAAGTCCATTGTCATAGACAGTGGAATTCCATCAAAAATCTGTAATTTCAGCTATGTCAAAATTATGAAGGTAAAACAAAATTTTTAGTTTACTATTTTCAGGCAATAACCTGCAAACACAGTTTCTCTATTTCCAAAAATTTATAAATATTCAATGCCTGAGAGCCTTTTCTAATGCTCAGGTGAGAAGGCACATTTTGCTTTTTAGACTAAATTTTAGACTGAAATGCATAAAAAATGGGAACTGTCAGTGAAGGCCAAATAGTCATATTTCCTTTCATCTAAACAAAAAGCCCTGGGAATGGACCGCAGAAGAAATATTCCGGAAGACATGTGGAGAAGTCCAAGAATATATACCTGTGCATCTCCATAAATATAGTTAAGTCTACCGACAGCTATTGCATAAGCTGTACATTATATCACACTAGAGACTATTAAAGAGGTGATTTTTCACAGGCATATAAGTTTAAAACAAGACATTTTCTGTATTCAATAAGTTACTAGCCTCTGAGACCCATAAGAGAAATTCTGAGTTGACAATTTTCCTCCAGAAAAGGTATGAAGGAAGAATCCTGACAAGCAATAATTTAATACTTTTCTCTTCTGTGTAACACTCAATAAATCCAGTGATTTTCTCTAAGTAAGATCTATAAGTACAATAAAGGTAAATGATATTGCATTCACTGGACATATTTTACATACATTCTGGTGAAAGACCAAACTCAATCCAACTTCCACAATAAATGAAGAATAATTGAAAAAGTCATACATTAAAAAATCTTTCTGGCTTTATTTTAATTTGGAAAATTTGTGTAAGAAACAATTTTTATAAAGTCTATATAAACACTTAAAATTTTCTTTTAGGGGAAGCCGGGATGGTTCAGTGGGTTAGGCGCTCACTTTGCAGCCCTGTGGACCGAGGATCGAATCCCGGCCCCGGCCCGTGTGGACCCATATGCTGAACTGGGGAGTGCCCCCAGTTCAGTTGTCACCTGGGGTGAGACTCTGGCCCAGTTGCTGCCCTGTGCAGCCCCACTCCCACCTGTGGAACGAAACTATGTGGAAAAACCAATGATGTACAACTATGGAGACTGTTCTGGGCTCTCCCCCTTCTCTCTGTCTCTGTCAAAAACAATAAATAAATCTTTAAAAAAAAATTTTTTTTCTTTTATAGCCTGGATTTGGTCTGACATGTACTGTGAGGAAGGCAGGTCCATGAGCAGGCATGAACTGCAAAGACAGTTCTCTTTACTGGTAGTTAGTCAGACCAGAACCCCATTATTAAATTAGTAATTAATCCTGAGAAGAGGAAACTGAAAATAGTAAATATATAGCACTTTACTTTATAGGCCCAAATATCAGAGGCTAAGGCTGAGTAATTTTATAACTGCCACTGCTCACAGCCTTCCCTACTCTAAACACCAGAATCTTCACCATGCTATTCAGTCAGGATCCTCTCAGCCCTGAGGTCTTTATAGGGGCACCCCTCACTGAACAATCGAGTTCTGTTTCTACCACCATGTCATTAAGCGAATTGGTCACTAAGTGAAGAGATCAGAGGTGAATGTCTTGTAATGAGTGTGTTGGGGAGCCATCGGATATGTATTTTTCAATAGATATCAGCAATAGAATAAGCAATATTTTGCTTATACACACTTACAAGCAAAATATTTAGTCGTGTGATTGCAAACCCTTTGTGTAGTGAATACTGACTGTGGGAATAAGACAAAGACCAAGAAAGGGAATTCGCCACACTGGAGACCTGGTCGTAAACAGGTCGGTCGTTGAGTGAGGAGTGGCTGTATAACAAGATATTAGCATAGTTCTATAATGTGAGAACTAATGAGTTTTGTGAAAAGATTTGATAAGAATGACACAATCCTCACTCTGAAGTGAGCCCTTTGTACACCTCCTATTAATTTCAGCATCAATCTGTACCACTGTAAAGAAAGCTCAGTAAAGTCTGTTAGCAATGACTACCTCTGCTATACTGAAATCCTGGCCCAGCATCTACAAAAACATTACCACTGAAATACTTAATGGTAAAGACTGAGGGCTTCCCCTATAGCAGGAACAAGGAACAGGCGTCCTCTCTCACGTGTCCTTTCTTACCGTGACTAGTGAAGTCTTTTGAATGTCTTAGCCAGTACAATGAAGCAAGAATTAAAAAAAGAAACACATATAGACTGGAAAGGGGAAATAGAAACTGTTTTTATTTGCAGGAAACATGATCATATACTTAGAAATGTACACACACAAAAGCTATTGCAACTAATTAGTTAATGTATCAAGGTCACAGAATGTGTCAATACAGCAAAAGCAATTATGTTTCTATGCTACAATAAAGAACTGGAAATAAAATTTTTAAATAATACTATTTACAATAGCATAAAAACATGAAAGACTTGGGGATAAATTTATTAAGATATATATGACATATCTTACACATCAAAAATCACTGGAACAGTATTGGGGAAAATTACAGAATTTAATACACAGGGAGATATACCTTATTCATGGATTAGATACTGTTAAGATGTTAATTCTCCCCAAATTGATCTGCAGATTTAACACAGAGCCAACAAAAAGCCCAGCAGACTCTTCTTTTGTAGAAACTGACAAGCTGGTGCTAAAATGTATATGGAGATAAAAAGATGTAGAAGAGCCAAAACTATTGTGAAAAAGAGGAGCACAGTTAGAGGACTTACTCTAGCTGCTCTCACAACTTACTATAAAGCTGCAGTAATAAGAACAGTGTGGTTTTAATGTAAGGATAGATATTTAGGTCAAGGTTACAGATACAGAGTTCAAAAATATAGTCATATGTAAATATGAAGAACTAATTTTTGACAAAAGTGCCAAGGTCATTCAATGGAAGAAAGAAGAGCCTTTTCAAAAAATGGTGTTGGAATGAGTTATATAGTTGGAAAACAAAATAAAACTCTGTCTTTGCCACACACAAAAATGAACTCTAGCTATCTCATAGACCTAATTATAAGAGCTAAAACTATAAATTTTCCAGAAGAAAACATAGGAACATATTTATAACCTTGGGATAGCCAAAGCTCCTATAGACAGAACACAAAATCATTATACACAAAAGAACAGTTGACAAATTGGATTTTATAAAATGGAAATTTTCTACACTTCAAAAGACACTGTAAAGAAAATTAAAAGACAATTACAGAATAAGAAAACATATTTTGATACCTATATATGACAGAAATTATACACAGACTATTTAAATAGCTCCTACAATTCGATAATAATAATGTCAAATATTTTTTTTAAATAGGTAAAGGTATTTCACACTCACAAGGTAAAATGTAAGTATAGTCAAAAAGCACATAAAGGGAAGCCAGGATGGCTCAGTGGGTTGAGCGCTCACTTTGCAGCCCCGGGGACCAAGGATCGAATCCTGGCCCCAGCCTGTGCAGACCCATATGCTGAACTGGGGAGTGCCCCCAGTTCAGTTCTCACCGGGGTGAGACCCTGGCCCAGTTCCTGCCCTGTGCAGCCCCGCCCACCTGTGGAATCAAACTATGTGGAAAGACCACTGATGTGCAACTATGGAGACTGTTCTGGGCCCTCCCCCTTCTCTCTATCTCTGTCTCTGTATCTTTCTCTCTCTGTCAAAAACAATAAAAATAAATCTTTAAAAAGCACATGAAGAGATACTTGATATCACTAGTCATATAGAAATGCAAATGAAAACCTCAATGAAATACTGCTATAGATCCAGTAGCATGACTAAAATTTAAAATATGGCCACACCAAGTGTTGATGAGAATGTGGCATACTGAATATTACTGGTGGGAATATTAAATCACATATGCAGTGATTTTAGATAAGTACTCTAGGACTTTTAGAGATAAAAGTTAATCGTTGAAATTATAAACTCAATGGAAAGTTAAACAGAATATAAGACATGTCTGAATATCTTCATATCCAAAAGACAGATCTAAAGAAAAACCCAGGGGATGCCAGGGTAGCTCAGCGATTGAGCATTTGCCTCTCAATCGTGAGGTCTGGGTTCGATTCCCAGCCCTGGCCCGTGCAAACCCCATGTGCTGAACTGTGGCACAACTGGTAACTGTTGGGATGGCTCAGCAGCAAAAGTTCTTGCCTCCCATGCGGGAGGCCCCAGTTTGGTTTCCGCCCCACACAGTCCACATCCACCTGTGTGGAATAAAACCATGTCAAAACTAATGCCGTACAACTGTGGAGACTGCTCTGAGCAAATGAAATCTTTCAAGAAAAACACAGAGTACAGAAAAAACAGACCAAGAGTTGGAAAATATGAAAGATAAGTTAAGAGACAGAGGTTAGTGTCAGAGAGTATAACACAACAGATTGGAATTCCAGTGGAAACAGTAATAATATGACAAATTTGAACAGCACAGAAAACAAACAGTAGCTATTGTGTTCTCTCTCTCTCTTTCAGAATACATATTTTTATCAAGTATACATCTACTCACTTAAGTGTCTGATGACATGCTAAACTTACAAGAAAACTTAATAAATTTCAGTGGGCTTGCACTAGGCAATTACATTGAAAATCAATAACAAAAAGTGTAGAGAATCCTCACATTTGGAGATACAAAACCCACTTCTAAACAATTTTAAAGAAGAGACCATAATGGAAGTTATAAAATATTTAGAACAAAACAACAATCAACTAGTATATATTAAAATATATGAGATACAGTGATATTGAAAGAGAAATTTATAGTTTCAAATGCTCATACTAGAAGGAAGTCTCAATTTGATGACCTAAGCATTCAATTTACAAAGTAGAAAAACTAGCTGAATAAGTCCCCAAAAGCAGAAGAAATAAAGTAATAAATATAAAAACAAGAATGAAGGAAATAGAAAACATAGTTGCAAACGGGAGAATCAAAGAAACCAAAAGTTGGGTCTTTGACAAGTAAGATTAGTAAAAGAGAAAGAAAAGGGGAGACAATAAACTAAGAATTGACATGTGAACATATTTATGGAGGCTGGAGAGAGTCAACAGTGAGTTTACTGGATAATAACAATCTAAAAGAGCAAATATATTGTAATAGACTAGCAACAATCATTTAAGATACCACTTTAATAGTAACAAAAATATAGAGTACCTCAGAAGAACACTAAACAAAGGATGTGCAAGCCCTTTAAGGGCTACATTTTAACAAGATCTTTAGGTTAAAGATTAAAGTTTCAGAACACTTTAGGACAGCATTTACCCTTAGCTCTATGTTGTATACTAAAATCAGAACTGATAATACATATACTATATCGTAGCACAGCATATCATTTTATATACATATGCCCCCACTCCAATGGGTAACCAGGACTGATATCGGGAAGGTTCGAAAGCCCTGCAGGTGATTCTCATGTGTAGCCAGAGTTACAAACCACCACTGGAGTGGGAGAGAGGGAGTGTGGGAGGCCAGGCACACAGGGCTTCCAAGGTACTACAAATGTTCTATTTTTTCATTTGTGTGTGGGGTCTTTGGAATATTTGTCTTTAATTCATAGATTATATGTATTGTAGACTTTGTTGTATTTTAAATTTTACTATGACATAATTAAATACCCCTTTAACAGTGGTAATAGAGTTTTATTTTTTTCTCATACCATTACCTCCCTATTGCCCCCAACATGTTAATTGGACGGTTTTCCTAATGACTGGAGAAATTTGAGGTTTCTTGAGGTCATACTACTCATCATACAAAGTTAAGCATCATCAGAAACAAAACACAAATATCTAAGCCCACCATCTTGAAGAAATGAACCCATCACGGAATCCGATAACCCAGATGGCACATTTCACAGAATCAACCTTTTTCACTACAAACCTGGGCAAGATTTTAGCTCGTAAGGAAGTGCACTTTCACCTTGGTGTTGTTCTAATGTCTTGCAAATCAAACTCTCCCATTAGCAGGTTTTCCCAACGGCCCCTAGACATTCTGACCAGTCTCCAAGCATTGTTACTGCAAGAACTACAACAAACAACTAGTTTGAACTTGGAACCCCGAACCCCATGTTCAAATTACTTTTTCTTTTTTTAGTAAAAAACTGGGAAAGCATATTTATCTCACAGTAGCCTTTGAGTGGAAAGTAACCTATAACTCTATGCGGATATAAAATCTTATTTTCTGCACTTAATTTATTTTGACTGCAGGGAGGTTGGTATCCTTGCAGAGTTCATTATAGGCACCCATTGGATGGGCCTCACCTGCAGGAGGTCCCCGTGTCACCTTTCCAAGCATGCTTCATAATGTTGAGAGAGGTGAGCCCAGAAGAACTCACAAGAGCTAGGTAAATGGGCAAGCCCACAAGAGCCCAAAAGAACCGCTGAAATGTTGGTACAAGTAGAAACCCTCCATATCTGAGTGGGAAGTTAATAACCAGACACAAAATTAAGAAATTATTACAATTAAAAAATATATATTGGATGTGTTAACCGAGCCAGAATTAGGAGTCATCCCTGTTTGACAATGGCATCATACAAGTGAGTGTTAAGTCACAGAATTATGAAGCTCTAAGGGCACCTAGGGAGCACTGAATTCAAATGTCCTTAGGGAAATGGTGACTCTGAGAGCTACAGAACCCTCTTAAGGTCATGCACGAATTTGTGACAAGACCCAGGTCTCCTAAGTCTCCCTGTACTGCCACTACTCCCAAGTCTCAGGGAACTGCGTTTTGATGAACTGAATTCAGGACTCAGAGGGCTGCTTATGTGGCAGCAAATCCATGTTCCAAGGGGAGAACGGGCACTCTGGGCTAGTGATAGCTACTCTACTGCAGCCTATGTGCAACAGTGAGGGTGGCACTTGTTCTTACTGGAACAGGGTGTCATGTGAGAAACAGCGCTCACTGCACATCCCTCACATGCTATCTGACTGCACAGATACCTACTGTTTGGATACCACACATGGAATTCAGTGCCATTGTGGAAAGTATAACTTTTTTCAAAATATTTGGTCTACAGAATCATTTCACTGTCACAAAATATTTTCATATAATGCCCAATATAAAAGCCACATAGGCTTAAGGGACAAAAAAAAGGAGGGGAGGAGGACAATATGGTTGTTTCTCAAAACATTAAACATAAAATTACCATGTGATCCAGTAACTTTGCTTCTGGTTATATGCCCCAAAGATTTGAAAGCAGGGACTCAGAACGCTGTACTCCAGTGTTCATAGCAACGTTACTGCCAATAGCCAAAAGATGGAAACAACTAAAATGTCCATCAGTGGATGAATGCAGAAATAAAATGTGCTTTCTGCGTATAATGCAATATTATGAACTCAAAAGGGAATGAAATTCTGATGCACATAATAACATGAATGAGCCTTGAAGACATTCTGCTAAGTGAAATAAGCCACACACACATGCATACAAAAAAATATTGTATGATTCCACTTCTATGACATACCTATTAGTCAAATTTATAGAGACACAAAGTAGAATAGTGATTACTAGGGGCTGGGAGGTTATGGGGTTAGAGAAGGAATTGAGAGTTAGTATTTCATGGGCACAGAGTTGCAAGTAAGGCTGATGAGAAGTTGTGGAGATGAATGGTGGTGATGGCTGCACAACGATGTGGATGTACTTATTGCTATGGAACTGTACACTTAAAAATGAGTAAAACGATAAACTTTATGTTATATATATTTTACCACAATAAAACAGGGAGACTTCTACTTCAAACTTGGAGTTGGTACAGAGGAAGACATTAGTGAAACAATAAATTTTTAGGAAGACCTCATTTCTAAAGAAACAGGATATTTCACTACACCCTTAATTGTGTTTGCTCCCTCTCAAAAGCTCAGAAAGAGTGATGTTGAAATTTAAAGCACCTCTTCCACCAAAGTGGTAGAATATTGCAAAGAAAACACTGTTATCTTGATCTCTGTACCTGAACAAATCGTCTTCTCATGTTTGTTGTCACACTTTGATGTACGCCCCCAGCCAGCAAGCTACCCTGCATGGCTGTGTAAACTTCTCCTCTTGCCCTCGACCTCAGGGGTGAGCCGGCATGTTGGTGACTCCTGGCTGAAGTAAATGATACGGCACGGTAATAAGGGCGACTGTCAGATCTTTCCCTTTTATCTACCTCCATCCGCTGTGAAGTGTCTCTCCCCCACTCCCTCCTACCAGGTATCAAAAATCCAGATAAAGGGGAAAGGAGTTATCTGAAGTATTGTGTGCCCCCTGTAAGAAATCCAATTATTTATGGTCACTGGAGACATTTTCTTTTAAGTGTGTTAGTGAGTGACCTAAATGTATAGTTTTCCTCCTACCATTAACAGAACTCTTCCTTTAGCTCACATTTAAAAATCGTTAATAGTCCTTCTCTTCTTCAAGACAAAGAGAGCGGGGGCGGGGGGGGGCATGTTGTATCACAATGTAGAGAAGGCACAGGTATTGGAGCATTGTTCTTTGTTTTTCATTTTGTGCTTTTTCTTTCTTTTAACTGTACCTAGGACTACAGCTGATGTAATTTTCTACATGACAACTGAGCAAGACCACAATCCAGAGGAATCCTGCCTCAAATCCTCCTCCATCAAAGGCAGGGAAGTAACACCAGAATCCATCTGGGGATACCAGGATGACTCAATGGTGGAGCACTTGCCCTGCAATCATGAGGTCCAGGCAGGGTTCAATTCCCAGCCCTCGCTCATGTAAACCCATATGTTGAACTGCTGCGCAACTGGTAACCATCAGGATGGCTGGGTGGTGAAGGTTCTTGCCTCCCATGAGGGAGGCCAGTTCAGTTTTCATCCCATGCAGCCCCACACCCCACATCCACCTGTGTGATATGAACCCGTGTCACAAGTAATGATGCACAACTATGGAGACGGCTCTGGGTCATCCCTCTTCTCTCTCTCTCTCTCTCTCTCTCTCTCTCTCTCTCTCTCTCTCTCTCTCTCTCTCTCTCACCTTCTCTCAAGCAATAAAATAAATCTTAAAAACAAAAAAAGCAAGGGAGAATCAAAGTTTGCCAAGACGTTTTGGAGAGGCAAGACAATGTTTTAGGCTGTGTTATCACTGATGATGAAACATGGATGTACCAATACAACCCTGAAACAAAGAGTCAAAGTGCACAATGGAAGTCAGCCATTTCTCTACAACTGAAAAGTTCTGTCCAAATCAAGTGGCAAGATGATGTTGCTAACCTTTTTGGATATCAAAGGGATTGTTCATTATGAATTTGTACCAACTGGACAAACAGTCAACCAAGCTGACTATTTGGAAGTGCTGAAAAGGCTGTGTGAAAAAAACAACTCATGGCTCTTGCATCACAACAATGCACCAGCTCACACAGCACTGTCCATGAGAGAGTTTTTAGCAGTAAACAAATAACTGTCTTGGAACACGCTCCCTTACTCACCTGACCTGGCCCCCAAAGACTTTTTTCTTTACTCAAAGATAACAAAAATATTGCAAGAAATATGTTTTGATGACATTCAGGACATCAAGGGTAATATAAAAGAAAGAGTTCCAAAATTTCTTTGAAGGGTGGATGAGGCGCTGGCATTGGTACATAGCTTCGCAAAAGGAGTACTTCAAAGGTGACTATAGTGATATTCAGCAGTGAGGTATGTAGCACTTTTTCTAGGATGCGTTCTTGAACTTAATTGTCAGACCTAATATATCCATGCTTTATAAGAGATTTCTGCCCCTTCCCAAGAACCTGTTTTTGACCCCATTGAAAATGCATGTCCTCACTCCTTTGGAGAGCCAGTCAGACCAGATGTGACCTGCAGACAGGAACGCAGTGTGGCATCTTCCCTAGTCTGTCTGGTAGCAGAGCAAAGGCAAACTGACTCTGGAGTGAAATACACCAAGGTCAGCTTGCAAGGTCCCCACTTCCGGAACGGAGCCAGTTGGCTGAACATAGGAAACTCCATATTCTCTGAAGGCTCAGTATCCTCCTGCATGAAATGCAGAAATGTATGCCTTCAGGGTTGTAGTGAGAATGAAATGATGACATGTGTATTATGTAGCAACTAGCGCCTGTCACATATGCTTAGCAAATCTTGAGTACTCGTCTCTCCCTCTTCCCTTTAATTTGTCAAAAATATAACATTCTGGTTTATGAGAACTATTTTGTACTATTTAGTAGGATTTGGTCCCCTTGTCTGGAGCTATACTAGATTGAAAACTAATTTGCAAATGAATGTAAAATGTGTTGCTCCTACAGCTGGTGTGTAAATGTGAACTACCAAGAGCTAATCAGCCTAATCATATACTTCAAGGGAAAATAAAAAGTTACACACATGCTCAAACATTACAGCTCACTGCAATTTCTTTGCACTTAAGAAATTGAGTATATTAATCACTGTCTTTCCCTACATTCCTTCCCCAATCAAGTTTTGCTATTCTTTACTTAAGGTTCCACGGCGGGAACCCCAGGATGGCTCAGTGGGTGGAGTACTCGTCTTGCAGCCCCGGGGTCTGAGGATCATATCTTGGCCCCAGCCTGTGTGGACCCACATGTAGAACTGGGGTGTGCCCCTAGTTTGGTTGTCGCCAGGACAAGCTTCCCATGTGGGAGGTCCCCAGTTCCGTCCCCGGCTTGAGGGGACGTGCCTCTCATGCGGGAGGCCCTCCGGCCTTATTCCCACCCTGCACAGCCCCCACGCCTACCTGTGTGGAAGGAAACTGTTAAAAATTGATGAGGAGGGGAAACCAGGATGGCTCGGTGGGTTAAGTGTTCACTTTGCAGCCCAGGGACCAAGGATTGAATCCTGGCCCCAGCCTGTGGGGACCCATATGCTGAAGTGGGGAGTGCCCCAGTTCGGTTCCCTCCAGGGTGAGACTCTGGCCCAGTTCCTGCCCTGTGCAGCCCTGCGCCCACCTGTGGAATGAAACTATGTGGAAAAACCAATGATGTACAACTATGGAGACTGCTCTGGGCTCTCCCCCTTCTCTCTGTTTCTGTTTCTCTCTCTGTCAAAAACAATAAAAAAAAATTTTTTTTTAATTGATGTTGTAGGGGAAGCCAGGATGGCTCAGCAGGTTGAGCACTCACTTTGCAGCCCCAGGGACCAAGGATCAAATCCCGGCCCTGGCCCATGCGGACCCATATGCTGAACTGGGCTGTGCCCCCAGTTCAGTTCTTGCCGGGGCCTATGTGGGAGGCTCCCGGCCCGGTTCCTGCCCTGTGCAGCCCTGTGCCCACCTGTGGAGTGAAACTATATGGAAAACTGATGCTGTCAACTATGGAGACTGCTCTGGGCCCTCCCCCTTCTCTCTGTCTCTCTCTCTCTGTCAAAAACAAACAAACAAACAAACAAACAATAAAAATTAATGATGTACAACTATGGAACTACTCTGGGCCCCCTCTTTCTCTCTGTCTCTCTCTGTCTCTCTCTCTCTATGTCAAAAACTATAAAAATAAATTTTTAAAGGTTCTACAGCGAGGATACCAACACGATACAGAGTTTCTTCTTCCTGTATGAGGGGAAGCCCCATCATTTCCACCACGCCAAAGAATTTTACAAGTGAGACTCGTGAAACTTTCAAAGATGATCTACCCACCCCTACCTTTTATTCTACACCCAAAAGTCAGAGTTAGTTTTTAAATTTAGCCCATTGGGGGTGAAGGTATAGGGATGGGGATACTTTGGAAGTTCTGTGATGGAAGCAGTAAAGCTTTATGATAACCTATTTGGGGATAAAATGAGACATCTGAAATTATTTCAGATAACGTGTTTGAAGACATACTAATTGGTCAACAAGTACAAAATGTGCTTTAACGTGTTCTTAAACCTAAGAAAGTCACAGCTGTTTTAAATAAGTCAATAGATAGATTAAGTGACATCAAACATCAAAAGCTAATCTGAGTTTCTAGCATCAGAGTCAATGTTTCCTCCACAGGAGTTGGTGGTGGATGACAGACGTTCCTGATCAATTGCCACCAGTCTTCAAAGTTGAGGGTGTCCTCAGGCACCCCTGGGGACAGTGACTGGAGTGCCAGGGTCTCCCAAGGAGCAATGCTACCCAGGAAAGGCGTTCCCTATTATTTCCCCACACATCCTCGGGGCACAGCAAATACAGATGGATGTCTGGTTCTGTTTTTTCTTTACAGAAAAATAAACAGTCTACTGATGTATGTAGGTGGTGACAGGCTCGGGTAACAAACAGGAGTCAGAACCATAGGAATCTCAGCGATTTAGGATTCCATAAAGGTTCATTGCCAGCTCACACAAAGTCCCCATGGGCCCAGTGATTTTCCAGACTGGTGTCCTCCACGTCATTGAGCCAAGTCACTTCAAGCTGTTAGCGTCCCCATTCTATGTGCAGCTTCCAGGACCACTGAGGCAGAGAGAGTGGAGAGCTCCCACTGGCTTGTACACCCCTCATCCAGAAGTGACAGAACCCACTTCACTCTGCCGCAGGGCAGGGGCTGAGTGTGCAGGTGAGCACAGCCGTGGACTTCCTCACATCTACCTTTCCATGTTGTCAGGTGATGCTTCCTCCTCACTTGCATCCTACTGATTTTGTGTGTGTGTTGGGGGCGGGCGACTGGCTAGAATTATTTATTAAAGGACTAGGAACCTATTTCCCTCCCAAATGCAGAGCACAGAAGGATTTGTGCCCTGCCCGCTTTTGAGCAGCAAAAATGCAGCATACCGGTAGTTGACTACAGCAGCAGTGGCTCAGGGCTAGCAAGAGCTTAGCCATTGTGCAGTCCACCACATGTCAGCCACAGTTTGAGGACCACAATTTAAGCATAAGAGGTCAGTCGACATTCCTTGATATAAGAACTGCTCTCATCAGCTGACAAATTCAGCATCTTATTTGCCCGTGTCTACTTCCTTCCTGAAAGTATTTCTGGACTCAAATGGGACAAGACAGTGTGGCTTCTGGTAAAAACCGATGCCGCCCATCCCAAGAGTTCATCTGGAACATCCAGACACCTGGGACAGCAGATAGTGAAAAATGGGACTGCCCTAACATGCGCAGATGGCTGGTAAGCTTGTGGTACCACGAACTCATTTTCAGGTATGAGATCAGTCACGATTAAGCCAAGTTATTTTCTTTTATGAACTTTTAATGTTTTTTGGCATACTTGAAAAGTGCAATAAAAATGAAAAAGGATTCATCAATATGAGTGAATCTCTGTAGTCCTACTATTGCATGGTAATATCATTAATTATGCATGACCCCCACAGGGTAGAGTGTGTTTCAAGGGAGTGGAAATTGAATACCAAGTCCTTTATTCTTGTTTTCATTCCAACCCAAATCATTAGTTCCCTGAACACTCCCCCACCTCATCCTTGCCTGCTCACAACACAGCTTTTTGCTGGCCAGCCACAAGCTATACCTTGAAGTGAATCGTGGTCTCTCTCCAACTCCTGGCAAGTGAGCATTCCTATTTTAAGAAGCGGTGTAAGTCTAAAATAGCCACTCGTGTCTCCAGCTGCCATTAGCCCAATTGTATTTGGGGTGTGAGGTGCTCATTTCCCCTTTCCCCTTTGGAACAGTGTAATTGCTTGACATTACAGCTGCCTAGACAGTCTCGTGTTCCTGTTTCCCCAACTCCACACCCAGAACAGAGACAGGCTGGGACGGATAACAAAGAGAAGACACTTCCCTCCTCCCCGTGAGCTGCTCCCCTAGCCGCCGTGCCCAGTTCTCCAGACGCGGCAGGGAGTCTATTCAATCCCGCTGCAGTGCTGTTCCTCTCCTGCAGGTGGCAGCGTCTGAGCAGTTGTGTGCAGCCACAAAGGGGGCCCCCACAAGCCCCTTTCCCAGCCCCCAAACCCCAAAGCAAAGGCAATGCTCTACCCCAGGAAGAAAGGGAGTGAGAGATAGAAGAAAGGGGGTACAAGGGGGAGAAGACAGTCAAGAGCAAGAAACAGCACTGAGACCAACACAAAGAACCTGAGGTTGTTGGAAGAGGAGAGGAAAGGAAAGAGCAAAGCGCTGGACCCTTCCCCACCCACTGCCCGCTGGACGCAGGAAGAGGGGCCCTGGTATGCCCTTGGCCCACAGGGTCCTAGTGTCACAACGCTGTCATGGCAGGACCTGCCCTGGAGGAGGTGAGGAGCACAGCCTAGGCTGTGGTACTAGAGTATGTCCTGGGGAATCTGGAAGATACAGACTTCACCATAAGGTAGGTAAAGGAGGTAGATGTCCCTTCCTCCGGGAAGCCTCCCCTGATTGCCCGTCTCTTAGCTTTCCTTCCGGTGCATCATGTGTTCACTGGTCTGTATCTCCCAGTAGCTCCTGAGCTACTTCGGGGCAGGAAATACAGCTTGCTTGTTGTCATATCTTCAGTGCCCCCTATGATGCCTGGGACATGGTATGGGATCAATAAATGATGTCAATGAGCAAATGCATAGAGCACGTTATTATTCATAAGGACACAATGCTGAGCTTGGCATTGGTCAACAGGGAAGAGAGAGACTGGAACCCACCATGTATGGTTTTGTTCCCTGTTGAGTGGTAAGTACGTTCACCCCTCCTGGACACCGTGGTGGAAATGGGTGGTCGGCACAAAAGGAGCGTTCTATTTCCTTTCATGACATCTCTGACCACACAGGGTCCTCTGAATCTCTTTATTTATTTACTCTGGAGGTTAACCTAGATTCTCATTAGCCTTACTGACTTTTTCAAACCATGTGTCTATCTCAGATATTTGTATCAGCTGGAGAGCATCCCTGGGAAGCTGCTGGACCAGCTGGAACGGGTGTAGGGCAGAGCGCTGGGGTCAGGAGTCCGGGCCACAGTGATTTCTGCTCTGACCGCTGACAGCCAGGCTCCAAAGGACGCAGGTGCTGCTATAGATGGAAAATAAGCTGCCTTCAAGTTAGATAATATTTTCAAAGTATATTATGACAGAGCCTAGACGCTCTGGAAGAACCATCATAGAAATGGAAATAAATATATGATAATTTTAAGGTCAAAAGTAACTTATAGCACCAGTTCATTCATTCAAACACATTTTTCTGTGAATAATTTAAGAACTCTAGTTTTCAGAAATGTAAAATTTTTAACTATCATTTGATTCTTTTTTGATTTATTTTAGATAATTGACTCAAGTCGATCATCTTAAAGAGAAGAAATATACATAAAGGATATAAGATGCCTAACAGAATTCTTACCAGCTAGAAACAGCAGAGTAAACCAAGCCAGTCGGAACAGGTAAAGCCTATGAAGTTATATGTTGAATGAAAATCTCCCAAAGACCTGTGTAGACACTGAGCTATTTCAGGGGACTCGTTCACATGTCTGCACTCTCTGGTCTTTATTTTGTGGGCCTTCGCTACTGTTCTCAGCCCTATACTCTTTCTATATACTCATTATAACACAACGAGGCAAACACACACACCATGTCAAAAATATCAAACCTTTACACAAGAAAGCACTCTCATAGTTATGCACCTTCTACCACTACTACTTCTATCAATCAATCCCAAAGAATATCATAGGAACCCTATATTGTAAACATAGTTTAATTAAAATGTTAGATTGTGAATCTAATAACAGAAGCTAAAATTTCTTATTTATCAAGAAAGTATGCAAGAACTGCTAACTTGTGCCGCCATATTTAACATGGCTTTCTTACACTTTTAAAGGATAGGTATTTCCATTGGTCTTAGGAACGAAAAAATTTGTGCAACTCCAAATAAAAATAATAAACCTACTCACCTCTTCCATCATAGTCTCCTTACTAATACTAACTATGCCGATCATAGTAACAACCTCCAACACCTATAACAACAAGATGTACCCATATTATGTCAAAACTACAATTGCATGTGCCTTCATAGTCAGACTAATCCCTACACTGATATTCATTCAACCAGGCCAAGAAGTAGTATTATCAAACTGACACTGAGTAACTATTTAAACCCTAAAAGTAACACTCAGCTTTAAACTAGATTATTTCTCAATAATATTTATGCCAGTAGCACTATTCATCACATGGTCAATCACAGAGTTCTCCTTATGACATATATACTCAGACCCATACATCAACCGATTCTTCAAATATCTATTTATGTTTCTCATCACAATAATAATTCTAGTCATTGCCAACAACCTTTTCCAACTGTTCATTAGATGGAAAGGAGTGGGAATTATATCCTTCTTATTAATCAGTTGATGATATGGTTGAACGGATGCAAATACCACAGCCCTACAAGCCATCCTTTAGAATCGAATTGGAATATTGGATTCCTCATAACAATAGTCTGATTCCTATTTAATCTTAATACATGAGATCTTCAATAAATCTTCTCCCTAAACCTTAACAATACCACCTTCCCACTAGCTGGATTTACCTTAGCTGCAACGGGAAAATCAGCCCAATTTGGCCGAGGTACGGTCAGCTGAACATGAGTTCAATGTTCAAACACAATGTCTTTGCTCACTCAGCAATTTTGAAAATTTGCATTAGGTAATGACAGTTAAAAATTGGGAAACCTCAGATTTTAAAAATCTAGATTTTCTTTAAAATCAGAAGAAGTAGGGGAAGCCGGGATGGCTCAGTGGGTTGAGTGCTAGCTTTGCAGTCCCGGGGTCCAAGGATCGAGTCCCAGCCCTGGCCTGTGTGGACCTATGTGCTGAACTGGGGTGTGCTTCCCATGTGGGAGGCCCCAAGTTTGGTTCTCGCCCCCTGGTTCAGCCCCTGGCTCAAGGGGGTGTGCCTCCCATGCAGGAGGCCCCCAGCCTGGTTCCCACCCTGCACGACCCCGCCCCCCACCTATGTGGAATAAAAACCATGTTGAAAACTGATGATGTACAAAACTGATGATGTACAACTATGGAGACTGCTCTGGGCCTTTCCCCTTCTCTCTCTCTCACTCTGTCTCTGTCTCTCTCTGCCTCTGTCTCTTGCTGTCAAAACCAACAAAATAAATCTTTAAAAAAAAACAACAATAAATCTTTTTTTTTTAATCAAAAGAAGTAATAACAGTGACCATGAGCTCAAATAAGAATAACTGCTTCTTTGTTAACTGTGGTAATAATAACAGTAATAGTAGTTAATTGTATAACTATTTACAACACAATGTCTTAAGTGTTTTGCATATAATGTCATTAAATCCACATGTCAGCCTTATAAGTGGGCACTATAATTGTCTTCATGCTCTAGATGAGGAAAACAAGGCACAGTGAGGTCAAGTAACTTGTCCAAAGCCACACAGCTTTAAGTGGCAGAGCCTAGGTGTAAACCAAGCAGTCTGGCTTCGAAGTCTGAATGGTTAAGTACTAGTAAATGTAGTCTCCTAAAACAGGCTGGGTAGAAATAGACTGGTAGGCCTATGGATGTCTAGATGTGAAAGCTGCTGTAATTGACCAATGATGGCTGAAAGTAGGGTGGGGCCTAAAGCCGAAATGCCTCTATTTAAACCTGGGCTCTGCCACTAGGAGAACTTGAGCGACTTGATTAATATTTAAGTTTCAGTCTCATCTGTAAAATAGGAAACTAATACCTTCCCCATGAATCGGTTAGAATTAAGTGAGGTAATAAATATAAAGGCTTTATCATGGGTAAATACTGACATATAGTAAGTACCTACCATATTTTGCCATGTATAATGTACTCCCATGTATGATGTGCACCCACGTTTTGGGCCCAAACTTTCAGGAAAAAATCTTTTGTTTTAATTTTTTAATTCAAATTAGTATTTGTTCATATTTAGGTACTTGTTTTTTGTATTATAAAGAAATTTTAGCACTTATTTTTTAACATTATTTTGGTACATGAAATTTTATGTAACAAATAATTACAAAACACAAGAACAGATACAAGGTATCAGGAATTTTATGCATAAAATTTTTATATAAAAAACAATTATCATATTCCAGGGTATTATTTTGCATATGGATATCATTATTGATTTCTAGAGTTACACTTTAAACTCATAAGCATAAATAAAAGAATTAAAACACTCACATAGGGGAAGCCGGGGTGGCTCAGTGGGTTAAGCGCTCACTTTGCCGCCCCAGGGACTGAGGATCGAATCCCAGCCCCGGCCCGTGCGGACCCATATGCTGAACTGGGAGCTCCCCTAGTTCAGTTCTCTCTCTGTCTCTGTATCTCTCTCTCCCTCTCTCTCTCTCTGTCAAAACAATAAAAAAAAAAATTTTTTTTTTTAAACAAAAAAAAACCCACTTACATAGATATAGAATTAGTACTATCCGTGTATATAGTGCACCCTTATTGTTCCCTCACAAATTTGGGCAAAAAGCGCGCATTAAACCTGGAAAATATGGTAATTAGTGTTCACTTGTTATTTTGGGGGGGTAACTCTTAGCACTGAAAATTTTATGTCTTGGATTAAGAAAAGTAACACAAAGCACTTTTTCCAATTTCTAACATGCTATAGTTTAAAGAAAATGTTTATAGACAAAAGTAATATGGTTCTATATCAGGGGAATTGTGTTCAAGTACTATTTAGCTAAAGAGCATCATTATATAAAATGAAACTGTTAACTCTAGTTTAATTCTTGCAGGAAGTATTTATTGAGCATCTACTATATTGCATTCATCATTGCATCTCTCATGTTTTAACCTGGCTCATAACCTGGTTCAGTAAATATTTGTAGAATGAGTAAAAGATAAAAGTAAGAACAACAAAGTTTTGCTCATTCTTCTAAAAAGCAAGAAGCCAGAAAAAAAAAAAATCAGAGAATCACTTCATGTAGAGTAAGCAAGCAAACTAATAAGTGAAAATAGTGTAATCAAAGAAATTTTCTTGTTAGGATCAGAATGCATGAATACCAATAAAAACAGCATGCAGATCCCTTCTGACATATTTTACACAAATGTTTAAAGGTAAACATTTGTACACTGCAAGCTGCAAATGGATTTAAGCTCAAATGAGGACTTTATAAGCCATCTGCTAGTTTCCAAATGAGGCTAGTAACTACCACTGCTTACAGTTAGGCACCAGGGGTCATGGCTATTTGTTGTAAAGAAAGCTGCAATGCATCACTGCAGAATCAAAAAGAGCCTGTCTTCACAAGGACTAATTACAAATACAACAAAACAGCATTAAAAAAAAAATCTCAGGAAGTCCACAGGGAAACCTAAGTTGGCACACGGATGAACTGTGGTATCTGCTCTGTTTTCATTTCATGGATTCTGATTATAGAAGCCAAATCATATTTAACTACTAACGATACAAGGCCACTGATGGGTCCTTTGCTTCAGATGACTTACTCACAAGATGCTTCATGAACCAGCTGGATCTAAGGTATTTGCTCTGACACTCTAGAGTACATATGCAAATACTTTGTGAGACCTACAGGGTGTGTGTGTGTGTGTGTGTGTGTGTGTGTGTGTGTACAAGAAGGTGCTACTTTAAAGTTGTGCCTCCTTGGGCCCAGACTGAATTTGCTGAATTAGGTAGTTCAGTTGTGGAGAGGGGAGAATGTGAGAAATTGATTGCTTAGCATCACAGAGACAAAAAACACTGACTGGCTGACTAAATTTTTTACTTTTCAGTTGGCTATTTAGCATCCCAGAAATGTAGTCTGACTCATAATTTTGGTCTGTACATTGTAACAGGATTTCCACAGGCCACGGGAGAAAAACATTTGACCTGTTGCATGAATTGATGATAATCACATCACATCACTTCATTATTCTCAGCATTGCAGTCTAGTTAGAGTCACAATATGAAGGAGTTCTTATAAAATGTTTCATATTGCTAGCACTATCAGAATCTGAGATGTCAAAAATGAGATGATATTTTTTCATTTTGTGAAAATTGTGTATTGTTTTAATGGTAATAATTTGAGTAAGGCTACAAGAAGAAAAATATTTTTTATTTGCTTTCCACTTATTTCAAAGCCTTATGAATAAAAATCAAAAGCAAAAACAAACAAACAAACAAAAAATCCACACGTCTCTTGGAAAAGAATACACTCTGCCATTAAACCTTTAAAAATAGGAAAGAAATTAAGTTGTGCCCTAATCAATAGTGAAATATATTAAGCTTATATAAAATTTTATATTGCAGGTATAAGAATAGAATGAGCAATCAATGAGTAGAACAGGAAGTTAATAAAGATCCATGTGCATGACTGATATAAATGGACCCCTGAAATTACGCCTAATGTACATAAAGAGTACTATATATAATAAATGTGGCATTTGAAATAAATGGAGAAAACAAAATTTATTCAATAAATAACACTGAGATAATCAGTTAACTATTTGGGAAGATCTAATATCTTTTCATATGCAAAAAAAAAGTCCAGGGGATTAAAGAATTAAATGTAAAATACAAAACTATGAAAAAAACTTTTATAAAATTCAGGCAGATACTTCTACACTCTCTGAGGCAGGGAAGGAAGAAGCCACAAAACAGCGTGGCTTACAGACCAGAAGTCATCCCGAGCAGTCTATAAAGCAGCCTGCAGGTGTCTGCAGAAGAAAAGCTATAAACCAATTTTGTGCATATGCACATCATCGATTTCAAATAAAAGATAAGCTATGATTTTCACAGAAATGCCATTAAAGTACTAAAACTATGATGGTTTTAGAGGTTACACATAAGTACAAATTGCATTGAGCACTTTGAAGGGAGCACCATCCAGTAAATAGAATCTGCCACCTTCTGGCTTAAGTGCTTTCAAATGAGTTACATGGTACTACTTACTTAACCAAACATGCCTTTTTATCTTTACTCACCTGTTACATTTTAGCCCCATTTCACAAAAGGGGATTCATGGCTCAACACGGTATATTGAAGTATTAGTATTATAAAACAATAATGAAATAATAAGATATGTGCTACAACTCAGAACAGCACCCTACATGTTGAAATGCACAAGACTCCAGTGCAAATCAGAATATGAATTTGAGCACTCTGAGACAAATGAACCTGGGGAGGTGATGGTTTCAGACAAGCAAATCGAAAGCAAAAATAAACAAATAAATGTTTGAAAAAGAAACGTGTGACTAAGACGTAGGATGACGAATATCTGATCATTGGAGTTCCTTTGACAAATAATCCATTCATTCTTTGTCCCTAGGGCACTGTCTGTATTGAAACTTTATCACATAATGACACAAGCCATCAAAACATTCCATCATTTTCAAGCTAGTCCATGACCTTTCTAGCATCCATACAAGGTTTTATGGAATAAAAGCAAACTATTGCTTTCCAAATGTTACTCCTAAAGGCAAAGAAGAGGTAGTGACAGTAACAGATTACAATGACACAACTATTAAGAAAGGTAAAACCACCCCTGAAGTTAATGGAAATTATGCATAAAGAGAGCAGAACAAGTCTTGGCAAAATGCCTCTATCAAAGGCCAGAGTGAAAGTCATAACAGAGCAGTGACAGACAAAGTGAAGGAGTAATTGCTACCATGCCCTCCTGCTGGTGCACAGTCCCTTTACTGTTGGACAAGAGCCCTGAGAATCAGAGCGACTCTGCTCCTAGCATACCAGGGTGGTCCAGAAAGTATCCAGCTAAATCCTATGAAAAATAGCATCATTGATGGCTGGATACGTTCCATACAGCCCTTGCGTGTGCACTGTATCCACAGGGAAGATGTTCTCTCTGCCTTTTGATTCTGTTTATCTCTGAAAATCCACACTCCATAAATAGATATTTTCTTGTTTAGCTAATGATTATTTAACAAATTAAATGACAATTTAGCTAATTCATTCACTGCTTATTCATGGAGAACAGCTGGTGGACAAAAAGATCTCTTTTGGTCTTAATTAAGTGTTGAAGGAAATAGTGAAATATGTAACTATCATTAAATCATACACTGTGTAAGGGAAATGACAATGTGTGTAGACTGCCTTCTTACTGGTAATTTACAGGAAAGATGATCACACAAGATTTCAAAGTCTTCAGACAGTTTTTATTAATAAGCATAACAATTTTATGATTTCTCATGACTGGTTGCCAGCAATTTAATAGGAATATGTTTATTACCTCCTCTTAAGTTAAAATTCCTAGTGTTACAGCTTTGACTGTAGCAGGTATGTTGGGTTAGCACGCATGTAATAGTGAGCACAGGCTTGAGCTAAAAAGCTTGTCATATTTTCTAGGTTTATGTTCTATCTTAATTGCAGAACTAGCTGACACACCATCAAACACTTGCTGCCATTCCTGAAAACATGAAATTTAAAAGGAATAAACCAGAGTGGGAGAATAACAGTTCTGGGGCAAGACAATGAAAGCATACTGTAGATCCCATAAAATGAGAGCTGATCCACCATCCTGGTGGATATGGAAAGAGTGTATTTTCCAGATCAATAGCTGCATATGACAGATCCAGTCCAAGGTAATCTGCTCCAATAAAGGTACCGTATCCAGAACAGCAGCTACAATTAAGCCTTTATATGTTAAGGGGTTTTTTTGTTTGTTTTTTTTAACTGCATTGGGGGCACACCCCAGTTCAGCATGTGGGTCAGCCTGGGCTGGAGCCGGGATTCGATCCTCAGTCCTCAGGACTTCAAAGTGAGCGCTTAACCCGCTGAGCCATCCCGGCTTTCCCAATTATATGTTAAGTTTGTGACAGGTAGTCTACTGTCATCTGCCATGATCCATCCAGATTTTGAAGGGGCCAGACTGGTGACTTAAATGGCTCTCTAATGAGAACCACCATTTTAAATTATTTGGTCAAACATTGAATTATTTAAGTTCTTTGAGAGCACTAATCTCTGCTCTCGTCTGAAATGAGATTATTTACTATTATGGTAAAACAGGGTAGTTTTAAGAGCTTCCAGGTTGCCTTTCCGACTATGATAGTTCTTACTCCACAGTCAAGGAATCAGTATGAGGATTCTGCCAGCTGCCAAGTGTGATCACCTTAATTATGTATCCTGGAACCAGGGACATAACCATGGGAGGAGGGGTGGAGAGAGGGACTGAGCAGGATGTATGGCCTAATGTGAGACAGACTTTATCAAGGACTTTATTCTCTGACACCACATTTCCTTGCTCTAACAGAGAGGTCACAAGGCCATCTGGCTCTCAGGATATCAGTGTCAACTCCAGAGCTGCAATCAAGAGCCCTGGAAGGACCTGGGTGTTCCCCTCTTTCCTGTGTATGGCACCCACATAGATAGCCAAAGTTTCCTTTGGGAATTGCCGGGGAAATTGATACTGTGTAGACCACGCCTGGGCAGACTTTTTCAGGACAACTGTTACTTCTCCAAGTGTCAGGGTCCACTCACTTTTTATGTTATTATTCAGACAGTCACCCCCAAATAGCTTGGTGGTCCAGCGGTGGCCCACAATCAAAGTCTTGCCCAGCCCTGGAGTAGACTGAGTTACAATGAGAAATTGGTATCTTTGTTGCTAAAACTTCAATGAGAATGTGTTTAGTGTTTATAATGCCTAAGGGCTGATTAAATCCAATCTAGATTTGGAGACAAATTCAGTCTGGGGTAATATTTTAGACAAGCTCACAGAGAAAAACAACCCTATCCACATCAACCCCATGATTAATTGGGGTGCGGCACCTGGTGGTGAGTGAAAGAAGCTGGAAAGACATCTATCTCCCAACCTGTGCAGTGTGTCTTCAGAGCGGCTTCAGGAGAAACTGAAAAGGCCATGAAGACCAGGAATGATAAGAATTTTTCCAGGGATGCTGGAATGGCTCAGCGGGCTGAGCTCTCACATTACAGTCCTGGGGACGGAGGATTGAGTCCCAGTCTCTCTGCCCAGTCATGCCTCCCATGCGGGAGGTGTGCGGCCTCTCGTGCAACCATGGAGACTGCCTTGGGTCCTCCCCTCCATCTGTCAAAATCAATAAAATAAATATTTTAAAAGAAAAATAAGAGACTTTTTCTCATTAAGCAGAAGAGCTGGCCAGTTACTGACACATTTCACATAGTAAATAATGATACCAATTACAGATATCAGTACCGCCTGACACCCAGGTCTGTAGGGCATATTTTTAGGTTGAATTTAGGAGACTTGTAAAGTGAACAACAAATTTTTTAACAAAAGAGAAACAAGGTTCTAGGAAAAGTTTCATCTTTGTAACAATTGCCCTTTTAAAAATAGACAGCTTATTAGTAAGAAAGCCTCCTCGTGATAATCAGTTTGACAGTGTTACAGTTACTCCTTCACAGTGTATGCTCATAAGCTTTAATTACTGAAATGCACATATGGTAAGACTATCTTAAAATGTAAAGTGACAGATGTCTATAAATATTAAAATTCCAAAATTATTGGTATAGTTCATTAATTATGTCTTTGGATCTTAAAAATGGGAATGATATTTATTCATAAACATTCAGCCATTTAATGAATAAGACCTTATATGAGAAAGATAAGCTAGGGTAAATTGAGGCCTTTGAAAGGTAGTGTTAGTACCATATTTTCCGGCATATAAGACGACCCCCTAATTTTACAGTTAAAACATAGGTTTAGGCCTATATTCGCTGTATAAGACTATAGCCTCGGAAGTGGGGGGTAGTCTTATACAGCGAATATAGGCCTAAATCTATGTTTTAACTGTAAAATTAGGGGGTCGTCTTATACGCCGGAAAATACGGTATTTTACTTTCAATGACTATACTGTCAGAAGTATTGTATTGACTTTTAACACTTTCATAGTATGAATATTGCAAGTCAGAACTTAATTTGGATTTAAATATACTAAATTCCTTCAATATTTTTTCTCAGGACTGAAGAAAGCCAGTGGAACTAGTGGAATCAGTGGAAACGAGTATATTGATGGGAAATAATTAGAATATTGTTTGACCTATTTGATATCCATACTAATATTAAAGCAAATGAAATAGTAATGTTTGGCTTCCCTCCTACTACAGAACCTTGCTATGGGTTGGAGCAGAGTGATTTATGGCTTCCTCTCAAGGTTTCCAAGCCAGGGCTTCTCAAACTTTAATGTGCATACAAACGGCCTGGGTCAGCGCCTGAGTTTACATTTCTAATAGAGATTCTACAGCGCTAGTGCAGGACTCTGAGTAACAAGATCTGGCCCATCAACCACCAAAGACCTTTCTTGTGTTTCATACTTATCAGCACTTTCATATACCTCGGCTTGTAAAATCATTTACAAGCATCTGTGAGACATTTATTATCAATCCTTTAGCACTGACTCCTTTAGAGAACTGTGTTCTTCAGGGCAAACTACCCAATGGAAATCTCTGAGCCCAGAGCAGGAAACTCCCGCCTACCGTTGAATACTTAGCGTTGACTGAGAGACTTCAGCTCTCTAAGAAATACAACTGTTCAAACTGGTCATTGTAACTGTGAAAATGGAAAGATATTATAGCTCTGATGATTTAAATGAAGCTTGCCCAACCCACAGCCCAGGGGCCTCCTACAGCCTGTGGGCCTCATACAGTCCAGGACGGCTTTGAATGCGGCCCAACACAAGTTCATGAACTTTCTCAAAACATTATAAGGTATTTCTGTAATTTTTTTTTTTTTTTTTTTTAGCTCATCAGCTATAGTTTAGTATATTTTATGTGTGGTCCAACACAATCCTTCCAGTGTGGCCCAGGCAAGCCCAAAGTTTGGACACCCTGATTTGATAAAGAGTCTGTATTCTGAAATATTCTCAAGTAGCTCAGAAGAAAGATTTCTACCTGCTTTTTGGAATTATTCATAAACAAGTGAACTTGCTTTTGGCTGTGGGGGTGCTTTGTATAATTGGATTAATTCCTTTGAATAGGGGAGCTGGTGTGGAGGGCCACACTATCCACCAGCATTCCCCAGCGTCTGGAGGACAGGGCTGGGTGGACACCACTCCTTCCTGCTTCCTGCTTACACGCTGCTAGAGGCTGGGTAAGAAGAAAGGATTGCGGGGATCTGAGACTTGAAATTCCAAGTGTGCCCCTGGCCAAATGAAAGTACTTAGGTGGATACCTGCCTGTTCCTTCAGACTCAGCTCCTAAGTGTCCCAGGATCCCTAAAGAAGTCTCCATGTCAGGCTTTCACCTCCTGTTTCCTAATCCAATGCGCCTGACCTGTGTCCATTTCCCTCAAGGCAAGGGTGGACAACGGGTAAAATTATCTGGGTGTCATATGAAAGGCAAGAGAACTACTTCTGAGCCCTCGCTCATCTTTGCATACTCAAGAGTTCCCTGTTCTCCAAGGTCCAGTAGGAGGCCACCCCCTCCTCAGAGCCTGCCTGATGCTCACAGCCAACCAAGCTCTACCCCGTAGGACACCAGAGTTGCTCTCAGGGTGCGCACCTCCATCTGGTACTGTGTACTAGTATCCAGCCTCCTTGAAGTCACTGCAAGTTCCATAGGCAGAGCCTGTTTCATTCATCTCTAGCAGGCACTCAAGAAAGATTTTGGAGGAAGTTATGGCTCAGTGGTTGAGAGCTCACTTTGCAACCCCGGGTCTGAGGATCGAATCCCCGCCTTGGCCCGTGCAGACCCATATGCTGAACTGGGGTGTGCTCCCAGTTCTGTTCTTGCCAGGGACACACCTCGCATGTGGGAGGTCCCTGGCCAGGTTCCTGCCCTGTGGGCCCCGTGCCCACCTGTGGAATGAAACCATTAAAAAAACTGATGACATATAGCTGTGGAGACTGCTCTGGGCCCTCCCCTTCTCTCTGTCTCTGTCTGTCTCTCTCTCTGCCAAAAAAACAACAAAAATAAATCTTAGAAAAAAAGATTTTGGAATAAAGAAATTAAAGGCTATTATGTACTAATGCCTGATAAGGTGTTACTGCAAAACTAAGACTTATCCTTACACTCTGTGTCAACTTACCTTCAATAATTTAATGCCATTACATAGCATGTTGAAGTTTATAATGCTCATTCAGTTATATTAAACATTTTAAGCTCCCTAAATTTTTTATAATGCATTTTCATACACATTATTTTTAACCAACATTAATTTTCAATGCTGTGGCATGCACATGATATATTGGGGACAGTGCATCTGTTCTTTTGCCCCCAAATTCCAAGTAGCAGTTGGCTACCTGCAGCCCCAGTTAGAAATATTGCCTGGCTGACACCCCTGACTTCTACTGATGAAGAGAAAAACCCGAATCCCAAAGGGAGTGTTTTGTTTAATAAATTACCAGGGTTGGTGGGTTTTTTCCCCCTCTTCTTCTTTATAAAATTAGCACTTCTTGTCTCCATAACTCTATTTTGCCAAACTCAAGTCGCCATTTTGTTTCATTCTACTTTTCATCTAGATTAAATTATTTCACCTCTTTTTTCTATTTCCCAGTTCTTTACACCCTTTATATATTTATAGTCTAATTATCTGCAATGGACTGAGTGTTTATGTGCCCCAGAATTTATATATTGTAACCTAACTGCCCAGTGAAATACTGGGAGGGGCCGGGGGTGTGTGCCCAAAACTATACATATTTTAAGAGATGTTATGTATGTATTACTTTTCGAAGTTGAATTGAATTATGGTGGTGTGTAGTATGACATTTGCTCAAAAGATGGCATTAGTCAAATGAATGCTAACATCACCATGCGACAGGCAGGACAGTAAAAAACAAACAAACCAGTGAATACACAGTTGTCAATCAAGGAGTGCAAGACCATTTTGAAGTGATATTTGAAATTTGAGAATGTTGTGGAAGTATAATGACAACAAAGACATGAGTATGTAACAGAACCTCCAACATGCCTAACAATTGCATGCATTTGTGTAAGTGTGAGACGCATGGTAAATTGAAACTGCATGAGCAGCAATACAAGCTGACACTTTGGTCTGCATTACCCAAGCACTAGTTCACTGTAATCAGAAGTGTCCAGCCACTGAGGGTAACCACTTTGAGCACCTCTTGTCATTGGTGAAGTCAAACAAACAAAAGTGACTTGTATTCATCTTTTGTTATCAGCATATATTGAGTGCCGTAATTTTAATAAAAAATTTTTTTCTTTCTTAAAATGTGCATACATTTTTTGGCACCCTCTGTAGTATCAGGTGCTGGGGGCTTTGGGAGATGCAGAGCACCCATAAACGGGATTAGTGTCCTTATAAAAGATAGCCCAGAATGGTCCCTTGCCCCCTTCTATCATGTGGGGACTCACTGAAAAACGTAGGTGTGTATGAACCAGGAAGCCAGGGCCCACATGTCAAGAACATCAGTGTACAGCGAGTAGGAGACGTGGCATCCCCAGCATTCAAGAACAGTGTGCTCCCACCTCCTTTCACAGGCCCCGCCCCAGCTTCTGCGCTGAGCCTGGCTCACGCGCTGGGCCCAACCTTCCCCCTTGTCACCCTCATCTGGACCTAGAGTCCAGCTGGCCTGTTGCTTTGCAGTTTTCTCTGTTTCTGGTCCACAGATATGTTTTCTTGATTTTAGTTCTGGTTTCCATTTTTATATTTTACCTCTTATCACTATACATGTTGAGAAGAGGTATGCATCAAAATACCGTGTTGACCAGATGTCTGATTTATTGTGTGGATGTTTGATTGTGTTTGTTTGTTTGTTTGTTTGTTTGCTAATGTGGGAGGCACTAGAGCATGGTTATATGCTTATAGGGAAAACTGAACTCAGAAGGAGAATTTGAAGGAGAAAGGTGGTCATTGGTACACTGAACTTCCTGAGAAAGCGGAAAGTGGTGGGGTTGAGATGTGGTGTATTTTACCTTTGCTATTAGGAAAGAAGGAAGAGAGGACAGCAGATGTGGGTGCTTTTAGTTTAGATGACAGGAAGTTGAGGTGATTCCCCACTCGGTGGTTATTACTTGTATTTATGAAGCAGGACACAAGGCTATCAGCTGAGATGAAGAGGCAATGGGGTGAGAGGAAACAGATGTCTGCAGAGAGAAATGTTCTAAAAATAGTTGACATTTTTTAATTTCTAAAAACTACTTTAATTCTGGAGTTGATTGAAAAGCATAAATGAATTACATTTTAAATACTCTGCAAACAAAAAGTATTTTGAATGGCTCTGTGCTATGCAAGAGAAATAAAGATGTTTCTGACACTATTTTAACTTTTAGTAACTATTCTAATGACCTAGTACTTTTGGTTATACCTCCAAAGAGTGGCCATTTCTTTTTCAGAGCTTTGATTGGAAAAAAATCCACAAAATTACATGTAAAGGTTAGGTAACCTGAAAACTAAAAGGGTTTGTTTATTTTTTATTTTCTTGGCTATTTTTGTTTGCTTTAAATTTGATTTTGGGCCATATAATAACTACAGAGTAAGTTTGCCTGGATTGTATCCCAATTCCTCTATTCATCAACTGTGTGAAAGAAGGCAAATAATTTGATATCTTTGTGCCTCAGTTTCTTCACTTATAACATGAGAAGAATAATACTGTTACCTCTTGGAGCTATTGTAAGGATAAAATCAGATGATGTTTATAAGGTACTTAGAACCATGCCTGGCACTCAGCTCATAAAGTTTAACTGTCCTTATTATATATAATAGTTATAAAATATAACACTGTACAGCTATGTCATAATTTAATTAGCTAACTGCCTCTCAGTTGATACTTACGTTGTTTCTATTATTTTATATTAATAAACAAAATTTGGTAAACACATGAAGATTTAGAACAAAGGAATTTCTTATATGCTATTAGTGGGAGTGTAACTAGGTATAAACACTTTAGAAAATAGTTTGACACTACCCTATAAAGCTGAACATAGCATATAACTCTCTAATTCCATGCCTAGGCATGTGTCCTATAGAAGCTGTTACACATCGGTGCCAAGAGACATGTATATATACAGCATCATTGTTCTTAGTAGCCCCGATGGAAAGAACCCAAATGTACAATAGTAGGCTGAAAAAATGTGGCCATGGGAACAAATGAGCTATCACTACAAGTAACTTGGGAGAAACTCACAAGAATAAGTTTCTGCAAAAGGAGCAGGTCACATCCTAGAATTCATGTGGAATCTCAAGGGACCCTGAATAGCCAAAACAATTTTGAAAAAGAAGAACATAGTTGGAAGTCTCACACATCCTGATTTTAAATCTTTCTAAAAATGATAGCAATCAATGGGGATACCAGGATGGCTCAGTGAGTTGATAACTCATCTTGCAGCCCCAAGGTCCAAGGATCGTATCCCAGCCCCGACCCATGCAGACCCATACGCTGACCTGGGGTGCACCCCCAGTTTGGTGCTTGCTAGGTCAAACTTTTCATACAGGAGGCTCCCGGTTCGGCTCCGGATCTGGGCTTGTTTCCCATGTAGGGGGACCCTGCCTGGTTCCTGCCCTGCATAGCCCTGTGCCCACCTGTGGAGTGAAACTACATGGGAAAACTAATGATGTGCAACTACGAAGACTGCTCTGGGCCCTCCCTCTTCTCTCTCTCTCTCTCTCTATCTCTCTCTCTCTCACTCTCTCTCTCTTTCTGTTAAAAACAATAAAAGCAGGGGAAGCCAGGATGGCTCAGCAGGTTAAGCACTTCCTTAGCAGCCCTGGGGACCGAGGGTCAAATCCTGACCCTGGCCCATGCAGACCCATATGCTGAACAGAGGTGTGCTCCCCATGCAGGAGGCCCCCAGTTTGGTTGTCGCCCCTGGTTTAAACCCTGGCTTGAGTGGGCGTGCCTCCGATGTGGGAGGCCCCCAGCCCACCCATGTGGAATGAAACCATGTTGAAAACTGATGATGTACAACTATGGAGACTGCTCTGGGCCCTCCCTCTTCTCTCTATCTCTCTCTGTCTCTGTCAAAGACAATAAAATACGTCTTTTAAAAAACAACACTAGGGGAAGCCGGGATGGCTCAGTGGATTAAGCGCTCACTTTGCAGGGCCAGGGACCGAGGATCTAGTCCCGGCCCCAGCCCGTGCGGCCCCCAGTTCAGTTCTCTCTCTGTCTCTGTCTCTCTCTGTCAGAAACAATGAAAAAAAGAAAACAAACAAACCAACAACAACAACAATAAAAATAAATCTTTAAAAATAAATAAATAAATAGCTATAGCAATCAAAACAGTGTAGTACTGGCCAAAAGACAGACAGACAGACTAATGGAATACAAGCGAGGACCCAGAAATATCCCACACATATACAGTCAATGATTTTGACGTGGATGCCAAGACCATTCAGTGAGAAAAGACAGTCTTTCAACAAATGGTGCTGGGGAGACTATATCTGCATGCAAAACAATGAAAATAGATTCTTACTTTGTAGCACACACAAAAATTAATTCAAATTGGATCAAAGACCTAAATGAAAAACCTAAAGCTACAAAACTCTTGGAAGAAAACACAGGGGAAAAGCTTCTTGGCATTGGATTTGGAAATGACTTTTTGGATATGATACCAAAAACACATACAAAAAGGAAAGTTAAGCTAGATGACATCAAATTAAAAACTTCTGCACATCATATACAATTAACAGAGTAAAAGGCAACTACAAAATGAGAGAAATATTTGCAAATCATGTATCAGATAAGGGATTAATATGCAGAATATATAAAGGACTCCTACAAACCAACAACAGCAACAAAAAGAAAGCCAATTTAAAAATGAGCAAAGACTTGAACTGACATTCCTACGAAGAAGATATAAAGGATGTCCCAAAATTCACACAGGAAGTCATTTTGATAGAAAAGGCAGGTTTATAATTAAAAATTGTAAATTTTTATTGCTCAACAATGAAAACGCATTGTTCTTTCATGAAGCACTCCATTTTTAATAACCCTGAACTGTCAGCTGTCGTGTTGTCTTTTTTTTTTCCATTGGTAACATTTTACCGCACAAATGATGCAAAATTCAAATCTTGCATGAATTTTGGGACACCCTTTACAAATGGCCAATAAGCACAAGCAAAGATGCTCATCATCACTAATTGCTAGAGAAATGCAAATCAAAAACACAGTGAGATACTCATTCCCATCAGGATGACTACTATAAAAAAAAAAAAAAAAGAAAGGTAGTAAGTATTGGCTAGGATGAGGAACAATTGGAACCCTTATTATGCACAGTTGGTGCAAATGTAAAATAGGACAACTGCTGTGGAAAGCAGTATGGAAGTGCCTCAAAAAATTAAAACTAAAACTACCATGTGATTCAGTAAGTAATTTCACTTCTAAGTAAGCACGTACACTGAAAAGAATTGAAATCAGGGACTCGAAGAGATATTTGTACGTCCACAGTCATATCTGCATTATTCACTATAGCTAAAAGGTAGAAGCAACCCAAGAGTCTATCAGTGGACCAATGGTAAACAAAATGTGTGTGTGCGCATGAATGCAATGGAATATTAGTCAGCCTTAAAATGTAATGAAATTCTAATACATGCTATAGCATGGATGAACCTCGAGGACGTTGTGCTAAATAAGCTGACACTAAAGGACAAATACTGAGTCATCTAGAGCAGGGGTGGCTAACAAGTCGATCACGATCGACCGGTTGATCGCGAAGCCAATTTTGGTCGATCGTCGATCGCTCGCAATGTCTGGGGTGGAATTCCGTGTACCATGGACTTTGAAGCAATTGTAGAAGACAAAACTTTCTAGCAATAGTTTAATGCATTCTGGGAATTTGCCAAGGTCATAAATTCCTAGAATTCTGACAGCCTGACACTGTGATCTCCGCCCACCCAGACAATACATTTTGACT
>PVKE010002544.1:49911-81786 GCA_004027555.1 Craseonycteris thonglongyai | reverse complement strand
CCAACTTCTGGGTTCTTAAGGGTTTGGGGAAGACAATTTGGAAAAGTGATACCAGTGACAAGGCACAGAAGGTCTAAGGGAAGGATGCTCACTAGGAACTAAGGTGGTTCAGGTAAACTGAAGACAAAGAAAAGAGGTGAGATTTGCATGGTGAATAGGTGTGTTAAAGATGTTCCAAGTGAGGGAAATGGGGTAGAAAAGAAAAGAGTAGGAGTTTCACTAGCTGAGTGTGAACAGATCAACCAAGCTTGTCCAGAGACTTCATTAAAGTTAAAGGTGGAATAGTAGTTAGAAAGTGGACTGTCAAGGGCATGATAAGCTGATTATTAAGTAATTAAAACTTAAAACCTGCTTCCATGAGCTAAGAGTACATTTGTTTGGAGTTTAAGAAAGTAAGAGCTGCTCTCCTGCTGTCTCTTCACGTGGCCCTTCCTCTGCGCATGTGTGCCCTTGTGTCCCTCTCAGTATCCAGGTCTCTTTTTTGATAAGGACAGCTGTAGATTGGATTAGGGCCCATACTAACAGCCTCTTGTTACCTTAGTGACCTCTATAAAGGCTCTGTCTCCAAATACAGTCGCATTCTTGGTGCTGTGGTTAAGGGCTTCTGCATACAAATTTGGATGGGATACAATTCAGTCTATCACAGGCCCCAAACCAAAAACTTGGAATTCATCAAATTTGATGAATTTACTTGGAATTTACCTGTTCTAACTCTGAGCAATATCTCTATACCATCTAAATTTCTTAGAAAGATGTAATAAAATCTTTAAGATTTAAGCCCTGTCTGCCTATCTATAATTGAAGTTCAACTCCCTGATTTATATAATCTACTTCCGAACAAAAAAACAACTATTGGTCATTCTATTTTCTGAAATTAACATCCCTTTCTTTCAGTTTATTGAACTCCACTGATCTTTCAAGATTTGGTTCACTATTATTTTTTCTGTGAAGTTCTTGACTCAGCTCCAATTCTTGCTGGCGCATACTGTTTGTTCCTTGTCTGGAAAGAATTTGAAATTTTTGCAAGCCTACTATCTCTGAATATACTATGCTGTAAATACTGGAACTATGTCTTTCATAAAATCATGAGCAAAACATAAAAAATAAAATGTGCACTCTGGAGTTTGAGTATATAAATGTAAATCCTAGTTTTGTCATTTTCTACTATGACAACTTTGTCAAGTTACTTAAATTCATCAGTAAATGGGAATATGAATAATATCTATTTCATAAAGTTATGAGAAGAAAGTAATTCAGTAGTATGAAGCAGAGACTCGGTAACACCTATTTTTATAAAACAGAATATAACAACGATCACAACTATCTTTTATTGAACATAATCTGTAAGCTCAGTGCTATGTGATTTGTATATAATATCTCTTCATAAAGTTAATTTGTATATTAGGACTCAATAAATGGCGCCCCACCCAGTGGCCTGGCACACATTACAAATCTAAACCCAAATAACCTGCACTCACAGGAAATACTTTCAAGGAATCTTAACACACACCAATCACAACCCTCCAACTCAGCTTTAACTAGCTTATCTTAACCTGAAAAATAGGACTTGCTAGCTTATAAGGAAATTCTCAACCTCTAGCCAATGACATCCTGTTTCTGTGCCATCTCTTCTCACTCCCTATACAACTCTCTCATGCCCTAAATCCCTTGGGAATATGGTCCCCTGCTCGTGAGGCACTGGCCTCCCCCGATCCATGAATTGTTTTCCCTTGAATAAAGGACATCAAACTCACTACTAAATTATAGTATTTTTGTTGTTTGACAACCTGAAAGAGATGTAGACATGTATGATTATCCCGTTTTACAGATGAGGAAACAATTAAGGAACTTGTCCAAGGCCTAATAGTTAATGTGTGGTAGAACCAGGATTTGAACTGAACTTTAGATGATCTGAACCATACTATCTCCATTTTGACATCTCCAAACAATAATGCAATAAAGAAGGCAGGGTAGATTCTCAATAACTATTTGTTGAATTAGTTAATCCATTATTAATCTACTTTTAAATTCTATTAAAATATTTCTTACTGATAGGAAAATCAGTAAACAAGGCCTCATATTAAATTCACTCAGTAATGCTAGAAATAGATATATAAATAAGTGGTTTAATACTGTCTTTAGAATGGTAGTAAACGATGTGTTAAAAAATAACAACAACAACAACAAAACGGTATTTTAAATGGTGGTAAGAAAAACAGCAGGGGGAAGCTGGGATGGCTCAGTGGGTTAAGCACTTGCTTTGCAGCCCTAGGGTCCAAGGATCAAATCCCAGCCCTGGCCCATTTGGACTCACACAGGAGGCCCCTGGCTCAGTTTCTGCCCTGTGTAGCCCCCGAATCCCCACCCCACCTGTGTGGAATGAAACTATGTCAAAGGTTGATGACCTACAGCTATGGAGACTGCTCTGGGCCCTCCTCCTTTCTCTCTGTTTCTCCCTGTCTCTCTATCAAATATGATAAAATAAATCTTAAAAAAAAAAGAAAAGAAAAACAACAGATTTCTGCTAAAGTCTCTCTCTCTCACACCCACACCCGCACACACACCTACACACACATACCAAATTCCCAACTGAGAGCCAGTGAGTGTACAAATAGTACTTTTATGCTAAACTTACATCAATGTAGTTCATTGATGGAAGGTCTGCATTGTATCCAATACTTTGTTTGCCTTTTGTATAAAATATATTTTTCCTTATTTCAAATACCGTATTTTCCGGCGTATAAAACGACCGGGCGTAGAAGACGACCCCTAATTTTACAGTTAAAACATAGGTTTAGGCCTATATTCGCTGTATAAGACTACCCCCCACTTCCGAGGCTGTAGTCTTATACAACGAATATAGGCCTAAACCTATGTTTTAACTGTAAAATTAGGGGGTCGTCTTATACGCCGGAAAATACGGTAAAATCCAAAACAATTTCAATGTTAATGATTGAAGTATTTTTTAAAAGTACTGGTACAAGTACATAATTTTATCTCTTAATTGAAGTCCATTATGTGAGTTTTCATATAAAATTATTTTAATTAACACAAACCTATTTCTGCATCTTAGGTGAACTTCATTGATAACATTGTTATGAGATGCAATGTTGGGTCAAGTCAGGCTACATGCTCACTCAGTTTCCTAATTCTATGATATAATACTGCTCCAATTACACAGTGTCATTTTAATGATTTTCAAACACTTATCTTGAAGTTCTAAAAATATTATACACTAAGGTGTGTCTTTCTTGTAAGACATGCTGTCAACTAGTGAATTTTAAGGTATTTTGCTCTAGTAAGTGCAGGTGAAAAACAAAAACAAACAAACAAACAAAAATATATATACACCTCACTATTTTTTTGTGATCATTTTATAACCATGCTGGCTTGACAAGGTAACTTTTTCTTTATAAAAATATTACATACTTTTGTGGGATATTTATAAGATAACGAAATAAAAAAATACGTTCTTGAGTGTTCAGTGTATATTAGAATTAATGCTTAACGTCATTTGAAATAATGATCATTTGAGGAAAAAGTCATAAAGTTATAAAAAGATTTAAAGACTTGCTATAAAATATCTAAAAAATTTTAAATTATATTTTGCATTATGTAATTAATGTTAAAAGCATTGTGTTGATATTTTTTTCTTTGAACCTTGCACAAGATAGTCTTTATGTCATACTCATATACATTCCCCAAACAAAATGGGGCACTTACTGGGTATAGTTTAATGTATTTATTTAACTATAAGCATAATAGTCATTTTTTAAAAGATTTATTTTATTGTTTTTGACAGAAAGAGACAGAGAGAAACAGACAGAAGAGGGAGGGCCCAGAGCAGTCTCCACAGCTGCACATCTTTAGTTTTCTACATAGTTTCATTCCACAGGTGGAGGCGGCGCTGTACAGGGCAGGAACTAGGCCGGGGTCTTGCCCCTGTGAGAATCAAACTCGGGGTACACCCCAGTTCAGGTCTGCCTGGGCTGGGACTGGGACTCTATTCCCGAACCCTGGACCCACAACTGAGCAAACAACCTGCTGAGCCATCCTGGCATCCCAATACTCATTTCTAAGATGAAACTTTGTGTTAGTATAATTGTTATGGCTTCCCCAGAATGTTTAAATTCATGCCTTCCACCCCCAAAGAGCAGGAGTGATCTTTCATGTATAAGCATGTCTGTAGTGTAACACACCTGGCATCTCTCCGCACCTTTCCTCAGCTCTTCCCAAGGGAAGAGGAGAAACTTAAGTTGGTCGAATTCGGAAGGCGATACTGGCATGTACAGGATGACCCCTTCCTCTTTACAGGCCAGCTGCCTTTGGGACGCTCCTGTTCTGCTGGTCCTCTAAGCTTTAAGTTACGACTCGGGGACCTCAACCTTGGCCCCACTGTAACTCTGTTGTGAGTGAAGGTAACGGCATTCACCTAGAGCTCACCTGAGAGAAGCTCCCTTGGTGCACATGCGTGCAATGTTCTTGTTATCAATTTTTTTAATTGCAGAAATAAAGGTTATATGTTCTTCTTTCATCTGCCTTACTCTTACTTCTTTTTGAGTTGGTTCAGAACTTGGGTATAGAAAAGGAGTGTTTTTCCAGGGGTGGCAAATCTTTTGGCGATTGAGTGCCAAAGTTTATGAAATAAGAGTATACTCACTCAACTCGCGTGCCAACCCATCGAGTGAGATGGAGGTATCGATTATTTTTATGTCTATAAGAGGCATAGGATGTTTTTATAACAAAAAACAATAATTCCGCGTGCTCAAAATAATGTGCCACTTTGGGCACGCGTGCCACAGGTTCGCCACCCCCGAACTAGGCTCTTTCAAACCTCAAATGAATAAGTATATTTTACCACATTGCAGTCTTCTAAGACAGATTTCTCTCCTATCTGTGGACATGAGAAACCTAAGACAAAGGTGACAAAATAAATTTTATAAAACCATTAGACATAATCCTCATGTCCAAAGAAAGCCAGGTAGAGTATTGCTCCCTTCAGAGGAAAAAAAAAAGTATATATGTATAATATATATAATTTGTATATTTTTTAGTTTTATATTTCTAACTACAAATGTATGTAATGTATACAATATACACAGACATATATATATACACACACGCATATATACATATATATGTATATATATAATATAGGTATAATAATTTTATTAAAATAATTCTTACTGTGGCATAGTAAGTATATATTTGGTCTTTGTGCTCTGGCACATAACTCTATATATAACTCTTAGAATGTCTTGAAGCAAAGTGTCTTTTAAAAGATCTAATAAAAGATTGGTGGCTGGGGGCCCCTAAACAGCTTCAGCATAGAAGCTGGTCACCAGAAAGACTAAGGCAAGACTAGAGGATTGTACCTTTCAGTCCCACCCCAAAACCTTTCAGGGAAAAGACGGGGTCTGGAGAATGAGTTAATAACAAATAGGCAATGATCTAATTGATTGTGCTTATTTAACGAAGCTCCATGAAAAGTCCTAAACATCAGGGCTTGGAGAGCTTCTGATTGGTGAACACACTGAGTGTCTGGGAGGGTGGTACCCCCAGAGAGAGCACGGCAGCACCCCATACCGCATCCTATTCGTCCCTTCCATTTGGCTGTGCCTGGGCTGTAGCCTTTGTAATAAAGTAAGTGAGGTGTTTCCCTGAGTTCTGTGAGCCATGGCAGCAAAGTATCAAATCTGAAAAGGAGGGCAGAGTGTGGGAACCCCAGACTTTGTAGCCACATTGGACAGCAGTGTGTGAGTATGCTAGATACCCAATGCTTGTGATGGTGTCTGAAGCAAGCCCTTAAAACTATGGAGTCTGACACTAACTCTGGGTAGTTAGTGTCAGAAATTCATTAAATTATAGGATCGCCAGCGGATGTCCACACAGTTTCAGAACTGGTTGTTTGGTATGAGAAAAATCTACACATTTGGTATCAGAAGTGCTATGAGTAAATACAGTACATAATGTTTTATATTTATATAATATCCAAAACAATAGTTAAAAAAACTGCACACTGATTTTCATTTTCTTTTCTCTTTGGGCAGGTATTATAGTTGCTCTAATAGCCGAGTAACTTTAATTGGAAGACTGCTCTTCCCTTATGTACATAATATATGCTACAGTATTTAGTCATGCAAATACACAGGAAAACAGTTGTGTATGTGCAAACATTTCAAATAATAGAAGTGGGGTGGGGGTGCCAAACTATGACTGTTCTCCATTTGTGTTGTCATTTCAAGAGACAATACATTTAAAACACACATATTTAAAAAAAAAAAAAAGCTGGAATAACACAACCCATTCTTATTTATTTATTTATTTATTTATTTCTATTTATTTATTTTTTGACAGAGAGACACAGAGATAGAGAGAGAACTGAACTGGGGGAACTCCCCAGTTCAGCATATGGGTCCGCACGGGCCGGGCCAGGGCCGGGATTCGATCCTCGGTCCCCGGAGCTGCAAAGTGAGCGCTTAACCCACTGAGCCATCCCGGCTTCCCCTCCCTAGAAGACAACCCATTCTTAAAAACACATATTAAGAGTTGTTGAAATGTCAAATACCTGGTTCTCACAAGGAAATTACAACACAGGAAATCCCTACAATGACAGCTGCTTTTGTTCTGGTCACCAAAATATCACATCCTATTTCTGTTTAAATAAAGTAATAGCAGCATCTTTTCATTGCTAATTTTTGTCAGCTTACCATATTTTTCCATGTATAAGGCACCCCCATGTATAAGACAACCCCTACTTTTCTAACCCTATATTTAGAAATCAATAAACGGGGATGCCAGGGTAGCTCAATAGGTTGAGCGCTTGCCTTGCAACCATGAGGTCTGGGGATCAAGATCTGGCCTTGGCCCATGCAAACCCATATGCTGAACTGGGGTATGCTTCCCATGTGGAAGGCCCTCAGTTTGGTTCTCACCCCGTGTGGCCCCACATCCACCTATATGGAATGAAATTATATTGAAACTAATGTTGTACAACTATGGAGACTGCTCTGGGCCCTCCCCCTTCTCTCTGTCTGTCTGTCTCTCTCTCTCTCTCAAATAATAAAATCTTAAAAAAAAAAGAAAGAAAGAAAGAAAGAAAATCTATACATGGTTTACTCCCATGTATAAGGTGACCCCCAATTCTTAGTCTAACAATTTTAAACAAAATGATACATACATAACGTACAGGGAGTTTTTTAATAAGCTATAAACAAAAACTATAAAGTAAACAAAAAAGTCTTAGAATCCTTTAAAGATCATTGAAATGCTTGCTGTCTTAAAGCAAATTACTATTATACTGTTATATACCACTATAAGATAGAGACACACATTTCTTTCCAACATTCCACTCTAACAACTAGAGTTCTTAATTTTGTACATAAAATGAAATTTTGCACTTTTAAGTTCTCAGTTACTGCATTTCAGATGAAACTGAGAGATGTATTTTTAATCACATCATTTTAACTTCACTTATCTCTATCAATTTATTTTTGTCCTTAATAAAACAAGATAGTGTGAATGTTTATATTCTGACAAATTATTTTCTCATTCTCATTCTATTTGCATAGGAATATGAACTTCTGGTTCCTATCAATTGAGTCTTTATTACAAAGATAATGTAAATTCATGTGAATGCCTGTGATTTTGGAATAGGTACCAAACATTGACCGCTTACAGTCCTGAATATTTATCAGTTGCTATTATTAAAAAAGACAATGTTTTTCTCTCAGAGTTTTTTGAGTAAACAGTCTCAAAATGGGGAATACTGGGATGACTTAGCAGGTTGGGCTCTCACTTTACAGCCCTGGGGTCCCAGGATTGAATCCAGGCCCTGGTCTGTGAGGACCAGTAAGCTGAACTGGGGTGTGCCCCCAGTTCAGTTCTCACAGGGGTGAGTTTCCCATCTGGGAGGACCCCGGTTTGGCTACCTCCCCAGGTGTGCCTCCCATACAGGAGGCCCCTGACCCATTTCCTGTCCTGCGCAGGAAATATTTTCAGAAAATAGTACAAACCTTCTTTTTTGTCTTCTGGAGTAATCTTCACTTTTGTGTCTGTTATATCTTTGAATGATGCCAAGAAAAGTACCACATCTCCTTTCTCATTCTTTATAGGAACGATATCCAATAGGCACCAAAATGGAGACCCTGCAACAGCAATAAAAATATAGATCAACCACTGCCTTGTGTGTTTTTCTGTGAAAATCTCAAAAATAAGTGGTACAGTTAACAAAGTCCTTACTGTTTTCTTTTATCCCACAATCCCCCCAAATCTTAAAAATGTCAGTGTTCGGATTCCATAAATGTCTAACCCATATGCATATCTCTCCATTCCCAAATGAAAAGCTTTCTCTGAAAATAAAGCAGTATTTTAAACAAAAACACTTGTCTGTGCTGAGACATTCTGTTTATATCATTCAAATTGTATTTCTTCTTTGAACTTGTTGACGATGAAGCATTCCACTTCATGAACAAGCATTGCCACTTCTCAACCCCAGCATACACTGGTTCATAAATAAAGACTTTTGTTTGGTATGAGATTGCCAGGGGTTTATTTAGTTAATTTAAAAATCAATGATTGGTTACTAGAATGGCTAAAATAAAAAATAGAGGGAAAATGCCAAGTTTTGGGTAGTCATTGAAATTCTCCTGCATTGCTGGCTGGTAGCATATTAGCACACATACTCTGAAAATTCTTTGGCAGTATTAAACATACTCACACAAGACAACATTATACGAAATGTGAGTGAACAACATATCATAGCTGACAATGAAATGAATGAATATGATGGCTGTCCGGAATAAAATCCAGTCGTTGTCAATATAATGAGAATGGTTGCATGGCTGGATACTTTCTGGACAGCCCTCGTATTACTAACAAAACATTGGGCAAATGTAGCCAGACACAAATGAGTGGAATGCAATATAACTACATTTATATTAAGTACAAAGATAGGCAAAACTAACCTACAACGTTAGAAGTCAGATAAGTGGTCACCTTTAGAAAATTGTGATTAGAAGGAGACACAGGTCAGGGCATTCTGAAATGCTGGTCAGTGTTTGTTTCATGATCTTCATGATGTTTATGTCGAAGTGTTCAGTTCTTGAAAACTTATCAAACTATAATTTTGCTGTGTGTATTTTTCATGGCGTATGTTTTAATATTTTAAAAAGTGATAAAATTCAATTCTATTTTTTGAGCAAGAGAACCATGAGAAATATTAATACACTCAGGTGCAAACCTAAAGTTCATGTTCAAAAATGTTTTTTATACATTAAAAAAAAAACATTAAAAATTTCTGTACTAAAAACCATTCCTGAGCAGAAATAGTTGAAAATTATAGAAAAGTTTTTGCCTGAAAAGTAAACTATTAATCTGTTCATACATAATTTTTCTTGTAATAAGGAAAAAAACCCCAAAATATTTCATATTGGGAATTTCCAACTTACTTGAGAGTTGACCTCAAAGTTGTGTATAAGACAAAAAGAACAGAGTAAAAAGTGTCCTTGATATTTTGATTGTTTCATATATACCACATTAGACCTTGCAAGTTATAACATAGCTGATGTGTCCATCCAGTCTTGGAATATACCATTTTTTCTTCAGTTGAGCATCAGATGAAGCAGTTGATTTTTATTTAAGGGCCTTCTGACACAAAAATCATGTTTTACTATCGATGCTGCGTTGGTATCTTTTGTAAAATATGGTTGAATTCAGATGCAACAAATGTGTATATGCTGTGTGTCTATTTTATAAAGTTTGCATGAAATATGTGCCTGTTCCCCACATCTTTCTAATAATTTCAAAGTAATGATTTCTTCTTTTCTCTTTTGACTAAGACCTGTGGTTCCTTTCATTCATCTTCCTTAATATCTACGTTATAGCAATTCCATTTCAGTACTTCATTACTAGACTTCAGGAGACCTGGGATCCAACCACAACTCCAATATTAAGCAGCCATGTGACCATAAGGAAGTCAATTAACTTCTCTGAAACTTGGTTCCTTCAATCATAATACTATTATATCCTTCAGTCCAGGGTACATATAGTACCCCCAACAATGTGAGGCAATAAATCAATTCTATTGTCTAATGACTAATGGAGAAATCTTATAAACAAGTCACATTCTTGGCCAAACACTGCTATCACCATTATCCCAGAATTATTGCTCCTTTGAATTTTTTCTATGGCTACTACTTCAAGTTGAAAGCCCTTTTTACTAATTCTGTAGCTATGGTAGGAAAAAAAAGAACCATTAGGCCAAGGTATCAATCAGACCCTAGAGATAGTAATAGTAGGGACATGGAGAATGGTATGAATCTGATAGTCTGGTACATGTTTTAAAGCATCTCTCTCTTTCAATTACCTTGTAAGAGCATCATCCAAATCAGCACACCAAGTTATTAATTTTCCTAAAAAGTCCATTTTACCTACACACTCAAATAAGCATCATTATTGTCTCCACAGAGCCTTTGCACAGGTGCATCAATGTATTTTAGGGACAGGCCAAAACACAAAATGACATGAAAGCCAGAAAATAGCTGCCAACATGACAATATTCTCTATCAGCCCTTGAAGCACACCTGGCATTTCACATGTTCTGGGAGAGCTGAAAGATCACTTTGAGATTTATCTTTTAAGATACAGTGAGATGCGATCTTTGACATTTATAAATTCAATAAAATGTCATTAATAGGGGTGCCTCTAAATTCAAGTTTTATAGTGATTTGGGATGAACTAGCCTAATGTCTACCTTCCCATATATGGCAAAAAGAAAAACTATGTTAGGGAACAGTGTAAGGGACACACAGGCTTATTTCCTCTTTCCCTCCCTATTTTTCCCCTTTCTTCTTTCAACCGCTCCTTCAGATTGATCCAAACCAACTGCCTTACAAAAATGGCATTGGGTACCTCTGAAATCAGAAAGCAAGACATATGACACTTGCATCTTATTCCAGAAAAAGGAAAGATGCCCAAATCTACCTATCAGGTTCAAAGCAAGCCTTTTACATGATGGGCTCATTTATCCTTCCTTTCCCTGCTCTCCGAAATCTCTCCACCTGACCCTCTGCCTTGACTCTCTGACAAAATTTTCAACCTTACATGACTAATAATTCAAAGCTGTTCCCCAGGGTCTGCCTCTTCGTCTTTTACTCGCGAGTAATGATGGTCATGCAACACCTTTCAATTTGCAGCGATTCAGGCCTGGTACAGTAAGTCTCTCTTAGTGCTAAGGTTGAAGGCAGCAAATCCCTCAGCCTCAAATCCAGAGATGTGAAGTCTAAAAGCAGGGTTAGAAGGCAGAGATCTTGTGTCAATTTTAACTCCTTTCCTATATAGCAGCCAACAATTACCATGTGGGTTAGCAAGTCCTAAAACAGATGAAGCTTTACCAGGAGTTGTTAATAACACCTTTAATTTCCATGGATAAATATAATTCATGAGGAGATAACAGGGTTTATACCTTATATGGTAAAATGTATTTTAAGAATTGCATAAATAATTACACAGAGCTTATATCTATCTGGTGGAATGCCCCATGCCTCCATTTTGGAACTTTCTTTCTTCACTGGGAAACAAGGGTTCAGGAGAATTTGACTCACTAATATTAACAATTATAAAAAGATTTATATGTGTTTATCTATACCCCCTCCAAAAGATTATTTTTGGCAATAAGTGAAAATTATAAGATTTTGAGCATAAGTTCATGGCTTAATAACTCAGTACAAGGAGGTACAGATATAAAGAAAAGCTGGCTTATGAGTTGTTCCCTTCTCTTTAATGATTATGCTGTCATGAAGAGTTATAAGTTGCATTTCTCAATGTAACACAGAAGCACAAAGGGGGAAATGAACACTTTGCATGTCCTTGTGTTTCTTGTATTAAGCAGGATTTTGATTGAATTTTTAATGATAAATATATGGGGCCTTTAGTTTTTGAAATTATAACAATAATATAATTGCCTGAATGTTACCTGCATCAGTATCATGTGACCTAAGCATTTTCAGTTGCTCCTCACATTTAACATTAAATATGATGAGTCTTGTCCTCTGCACCTATTATCTCAGTGGATCTTACTTTATGACATGGTGACAGTTTTTAGAAATTAATCTTGGAGATGTATACTGGGGTTGGGGTGCGGAAATGGCTGCAGGTAAGTAAACAAGGCCACTGTTAAAGGTAGTTGGATGATGTAACACTTGCATCTGGGCAGAAGGAGTAGGGCACTCATGGAAGAGCTACTGAAGCACATCAGAGTTCTTAGATTATCATATTTGCCGTTGCCTTGTTCTGGCCTTAATCACCTCTTAACCAATCTTCAAAAATGTTCTCCCTGCCTGGTCTTCCTCCCATGCTTTCCCCCACTCACCTCGTGCCTTCTCACTCTTTGCTTAAATCATTAGCGGAACATTCCAACTCTTATCAGTATGGGAGGTCTATTTTCAAGAGACTACAAAGGAAAACAGGAGTGGGATGGGTAGTGTGAAGAGGTGAACTAAAGGAAGTACCCAGAGCTGTGTGGGAGACAAGTGCCTACAGTTGCCTCACAAGCTCTTCCTAACATTTGTACTTACACAAAGGGACAAAAGCACTGGTTCTTGAGTGAAATATCAGTTAAAGGCTTCACCTTATCTGCAGAGAATACCTCTTCAAAGGACCATCCATCTGCAGTGCAGCCCATACATGCTTTAAGCCTTGCTCAGTCCCCAGGAATTGGCCTTGAGATACCCCAGGATTCTAGTGAGCCAAAGTAAAAGGTACTGGGGCCCAAACACCTTGTGCAGCACTGGAGCGCAAAGAAGGGTTGGTGGGAGGTGAAGTGAGCCAGTTGGACGTCCCTGAGCAGGGTCATAGTGAAGGACACTTCACTTCAATTTTTAATGAACAATAAAGACCTCCTAGAACAACGTGCCTTATTTTTTTTCTGGTAGAATTCACAGAAAATATTAACAACAGTAGATTATGAAATTATAGTTTATTTATTTTTTTGTCTTTTCTTCTCAGGAGCCTTCCTTATTTTTAGTTTTCCTAGAATAAGTACAAGTGGATATATAGAAGGATTCTGAAAACCCTAGAGATTTAGGGTAAACAATATAAAAAGTTCAAGACTGGGCAATAAGACAGATGAGGTTATATATCTGAGATCAATTTTTACATATTCTCCATTATTTAAGTTATAATAGATATTGCATTTCAAACTTTGAGAAACGTTTTATGTTAGGTTAGGTTATCAAAAAAAAGGAATTGTGAAAAGAAAGAAAAAAAACAAGGAAGGGAGGAAGGGAGGGAGGAAGGAAGGAAGGAAAGCAGAAAGGAAGGAAGGAAGGAAGGAAGGAAGGAAGGAAGGAAGGAAGGAAGGAAGGATCAAATTAAGTGATGCTTAATTGATTCTATGGTGCCAAGTTATTTTTTGTTTTTGTGTTTTAATTTCCTCTTTCCATTTTAGTCTAAATTCTCTTTGCCCTTAAATAAAATACCTTACTCCTCTCCTAGGAGCATGTATTTACACTTCTCAGAAATCTCTAATAATTATGTATGAGAGGAGCTTAGGAACTTGAGATCTAAAGAAATACCCAAGATGTGCTTAGTCAATAGTTCCAACATCCTTGCTCAACAAATCGTTTACTAGATTATTGACCAATAGAGCTACTACTTGCTTTAAGAAAACAAAACTGCTTCTGATGATAAACACAGATGATTCTTACCTACAATTGAAAGAGTTTCTCACATATGGTTTAAATACACATTGAGCTGGGATAGGTTTTGAGGAGAAGCCTGGACACTTGGACGCAGTCTGATGAGAAATAGAGATAATGCACACAGCAAGGACAATATAATGCACACAGCAAGGATCTTGTAATAGCTGTCATTTATCAAGCTTCTATTATGTGCCAGACACCGTGCCACATTTTTCACAAGGATTATACCAAAACTTCTCACTGATCCATATGACCGATATTTACCAAAATAAATTATATCTTACAAAATATGAAAATCAAGATGGGTACTATTTTCTTCAGGGTCACAAGACCAGAATTTAATACAAGTTGGAATTTGATTTTCTAATTTTTCTTAATCATATATTCCAAGAATAATCCTATTCTATGAGCAATAGTTTAGGAATCAAATTTCACTTCCATTTAACTTTCCTTTCTCTCCATGCTATAGGGTACAGTGATGCACACACTTCTTAAAATATGTTATAAAAGAAAAAAATTAAGTAACTCTTTGTAGAATCAACAAATTTCACTCTCCACCCCATAAACAAGAGTAGGGCCTCTATTTGAAATAAGATTCACCTACTTTAATTTCAGATTGAAAAAACATTCTTCCTTAAGTTATATGGCATTATTCTTAATTTTCTTGAGTATCTAGTAAGACAATGAGATCAGAAAACCACCACCAGTGCTATTTCTTAGTTGTTAGTGTGTATGTGTGTACGTGTGTGTATGTTACTGGCTGTTTAGTCATCTCTGACTCTTGGTGACCCTGTAAATGAGTGATGCTCATTATGTCCTGTCCTCAACAGCCCTGTTCTGCTCCTGTACAATTAATCGAGTCTATGGCTTCTTCTATGGAATCAGTCCATCTCATATTTGGTCTTCCTCTTTTTGTGCTGCCATCTATTTTCCTCAGCATTATTTGTGTCTTCCTGCCTTCTCCTGATGTGCCTGAAGTAGAACAGCTTCAGTTTTGTCATTATTGCCTCCAGCAATGTGTCAGGATTCACTAAATCCATCACGCACTGTTAATGGATGCCCACAATATTCTGACCTCATTCACCTGACCCCTCCTCCCAGTATGTTTTTACTTCCTGCTTTCCTAGGGAGCTTCAGAAAAGGTGATCCCCAGCTTTAAATAGGACACATGGCAACATCCTCTAGACTCATCTTTTCTAAGATGGAAAATAACAAAGACAATTGAGTCCCAATCAACTCTGAACCACGGCTCTCAAATTTCCAATGATTCTCTGGGGAAAAGAAATGAGGAATTATTTTGTTATTGAGCAGGAAAAAAGTCTGATCCAACAGGCTTGGCTTCATGATTGCTACTTGTAAGCCACTTCTTTCTGAGAACAAGGGACTGAAACAAACGTATTCCCTTGGTACTTGACTTTAAGAGAAGCAATTTAAGATTTCTTCAAATTTGCAGTTGTTCAGTAAAAAAGAACTTGCTTTAAGTGAACATTTGAGGATCAATTTAACCCTCTGTAACTGCAGAAGATTTTAGTTGGAGGAATCTATAATCTTTGCAGGACAACAGGAATAATTGTTGGTGCCAATAAACATATGCCTACATGAACTTATTTATCATGGCTCAAGGGATCTGTGACTCTGGAATTAGTTTAGGACCCACAAGAAAATATTTGGAGATTACGTTGCAAGTAGTTGGATATCAGGCTATACATTCATTCAACAAATATACATAATTTGTACTTGCTATGGCTGGAAACTGTTTCAAGTGTTTGAATATATCAGTAAACAAATCAAAATGAGATTGCTGACCTATGCCCTGAGAGAACTTATATTCTACTTTGGAAAGAAAAGCAATAAATTAGAAATAATTATATAGCTTATTAAAAGGTCTTAAATGCCACAGCAACAAGAACCAGCTGAGTAGAGTAAGGGGATTTAGAATGTGAAAAAGATTGTATAAGACCGTAGGATGACATTTCAAAGAATTATTCATGAAAGCGCTACTTTATATCACTTTTGAATATTAATGAACTATTTCTGTGTTATTGAAGGTCCTCTTAGAAGCAAATGATGAGGCATCCATGACGTTGGTCTGAGGTCAAGCAAAGGAAAGAGGGAAGAAAGGAAAATTGAAGGACAGCGCCTTAGACTGCAGTGTAGTTCTAAGGAAAGTTCACAAAGGTCATCAGGAAGTCATCTAGCCAAATCAACCACCAGAGCAGTTCTGCATTTCCAAGGAACAGAATTCTCTTACACTCAGTCATCGGCTGGGGACAGCCCATGGAAAGTAGGGCCTCTGTGCCAACACAATGATGTGTGTCAGCACAGTAGCCAGAGCCCTCAGCCAATGAATCTCCTGTGATCAGAGCGATGAGAGGCACTTTCTCCTGGTTGCCACATTAGCGCAGTAGGTATCTCCTATTTGGGGTAGGAAGCATCCAAGACCACTCCTCTTATCACTGCACCTTCATATTCCATTGGGAACTCAAACACCTCAGTGCATGGAACACAATAAGACTATCAAATCTACTGCTTTGACTAGCTCCCGCCCTGGAGGGAGGCACTCATGTTCCACACTAGACCAGTCTGTCTTTCTCTTCTGATCATGTGAATCTTAAACAGAGGGACCCAAGATCAAAAAATGGAGGAAGCAGATTTATTCAATAATGAGGAAAAAATCTTTCGAGTTTGTTCTGCTACTTAGACTTTACAGAAAACTACTGTTTCCTGGCTTTTTATAGGACTAGTTGCTCACTACTGCCCTTGATTCTAGAAGTTCCAACATGTTTTCAATAAATTATTATTCTTGCCTAAGATACCCAGAATTAACTTATGTTGCTTATGAAGGACCTTAGTTACAAAATGATATATTTAGAAAAGGATAGTCAAGATGTAATGGAGAGAACACAGGGCTTACACGACATTGAATGTGGTTGAGTCCTGCAATCCTCATTTACTTGCTGAGAATCCTCAGATATAAGTTTTATATCTGTCAGTACCACATCTGCACACTGGATACATGGCTATTTCTCTTGGTTAAGAGCTTTAAAGAGGCCAATATTTATACAAGTAGTTTATGCATTTTCACTACTTATAAACAGTAAGTGCTGTAGAGCTTTTGCTTTTTTAACCATAAAAACTGAAGCAAAACTATGGCTCACTATTAATATTTGTTTAAGCTAGATGATGGTATGGGGGAAGTATTTATTATGAAAATCTCGGTTCTTTTGTGTACATGTGACACAGTTTTTTTTCTAATTAAGAAAACATATCCCTCTGGAACATGGAGAATTATTTAGCATTTCCTTTAATATTTAATCTAATATTAAGTTGTAATATACAAAGTCATCTCAAATTTCTGGAGTTAGAAAATATCTTAGAAAATCTGAGATGCAACACTTTATTGTAAATATGAATTCTGAGTTCAGAGTCATTCAGTAAAGTATCCAAGGTTAAATGTTAATTGCTGGAAGAGTTGAGACTAGACCGCAAGTCATACTTGTATGTCTCTAGGGTTCATGGGTTTTGTGCTAAAATATAGTACATTCTCTAAACATAAAAAAATAAATAAAAAAAATCACCACATGAAAAATTTATCACAAAAGTGAACATTCTAGTTTAGATATCTTAAGAAAACATTGTAGTATTTGTATATAGTATTGATATTCTTCAGTAAATAAGTCAGGACATGTAACAAATTCAGCATTGATCAAATCTTTAAGCAATTAGGTTCAGAATTCAAATCTGTATTTAAAAGATTGGGCAAGTAAGGTGAAAAGGTGAAAAATATGGCCTATGGAAGAAAGCAGACATTTTGATGAGCTGAGAATTTGGAAACACGGAAATAGAAATTTAAAAGAAATGGCTAAGGATCTCATGATAATTCTCCAGTGTATAAATAGAAGATTGCAGTTTTAGGTGTCAAGTTAGCACTTTCCAAGAACACGCAGACAACAAATATAGTGCACATTTCTTTTATTGTGTAAACTCTACTCTTAGCAAAGACTCATGAATGCTGTGCCAGATTGCCCTGAGTCATAACTTGGCAGGCATGTGAGACAAAACATTTAGATGCCTTTACTGTTTCTCCCCTAAAATAGAGCTGATACCTCACCAGAAACTTGAGGCCAAACCCCAGTGCCTGGGTAAGCATTACTGTACTCACCATGCTCAGGTGAGATACTAACACTGACAAATCTTCCCCAAGACAGACACTCTTTTTGAAAACTATATCTGTACATAGTATTTTCTCACCAGCTTTTATATGAGTATAGGCATTATTCTCTAATAACAAAAAAGTACAGTTTGAGCCTACACATGTAATTAAAACACGACAATTCTGAATTCTCCTATTCTAATAGGATAGGGGCTCCTAATGAACCACGAGGGCTCCAATTTATTATTCATTCTAATAGATTCGGTACATTCATCTTCAGAGGTCAGAGAACTATTTCTGTAAAAGGCTAGATACTAAATATTTTTAGCTTTGCAGTTTATATACTGTGTCTCAGCTACTTAACTCTGCTATTACAATGCTAAAATAATAACAAATAACACATAAACAAATGAGCACGGCTGTTCTCCAAAAAATAAGTCCTTGACCAAAACAGATATCCTGCCAGATATGGTCCACAATCCGTATTTTGTACCTATGTAGAAACCTACAGATTACTGTACACTATGAGTTAATTCTTACTTCCTTTCGGAGTTTTTACTAGACTCTGTACTACCACAGTATTTAATGAGACGCTCTATTCGTTATTGCAAAAACCAGGTAAAGTTTGTTTTAGGTAGAACCTAGAATATAAATGTATTAGTAGTGTACATTCTAAAAGATCATTCAGATATCCCTATTTTCTTAAATGATGTGCAGTCATTTTCTCTCTCTCTCTCTCTAAAATTTTATTGTTTTGAGAGACAGTGAGAGAGAAAGAGGGGGGAAGGGCCCAGAGCAGTCTCCATAGTTGTACATCATTAACTGTGACACGGTTTCATTCCACACAGGTGGATATGGGGTCACGTGGGGTGGGGACCAAACTGGGGCCCTGCCTCATGGGAGGCGAGAATCTTGCAGGGACCAGGGCCAGGATTTGATCCCTGGATCTTGTGGTTGCAAGGCAAGCACTCAACCTGTTGAACCATCCTGGTATCCTCCTTTCTCTTTTGATTATGAGAATATATTTGATTACTTTTCACCTGAAAAATAGGCTTACCTATCAGTGACCTAGAGCTATCTTTGACAGGCTTTCCCCCAATTGCAGGAACAGAAGAAATTCTGGAGACTATGGCATTGAGCAGGAACTTTCTGAGCTACATCACAGAGCAAATGCAAATCTGGAGACTAAAGGCAAGAAATGGAGACTGTGGTCAGTTTATAGGAGACAAGTCAAAACAAAAAAGCTTTTTTAGCTTTTAGAAGCTAAAAAAGGTGAGACACTTCTACTCTGGAAATCTTTTTTATGCATGGATAAGAATAGTTTGTTTTCTAAATAATCACAGATATTATACACAATGAAACAAACTTAGGCAGAATGGAATTTTTTTTTAACTTCAAAACATATTCTGAGTTTAATGTTTTCATGGTCAATATTTTTTTCTTGGTAGCATGGTTAACAAGATTTCTTTTGCTATTTGGCTGTAGTATTTCTGAGCATGCCCTCCCCGTCCCTTTTTTTAAAATAGTGAAACATGATAGTTCAAAAGATAATGTAGTAGACTCAAAATTGAGGAATTCTGGGACAGTAAAGACTTCAAGATAAATCACTCTCCTTATCAGATAAGATGAGCTCACTAGGCACAGCTTGGTTACACTGCCAATTGGTAGAGATGTACCAAGGCATACGAGACATGATTTCACTCGATGTTTGCAATAATGATGAGTCTTGGATCATATCAGTGCTTGTGGATTAGTTAATATTAAAAAGAAAAAAAACTCAATAAACAAAATTCATGCTCCAACAAAGTATAAAAAGCCAGGTTAGATGGTTTCTATTGCAGATGTACATTTTAGAGTCATTTTTGGCATGTCCTTCTTTCTCATCTGCCAAACCAAATCCTGTCAATTTCATACTAAACCTCTGAAATCTGTTTTAAGTCCATTGAATCCTTCATCTCCATACCTCAACCCTGACAATCCAGGGCCTCTCAAACTTTAGTGTGCAACTCAATATCCTGAAAGCCTTGTGAAACCACCTCCAGATCTGATTCAGCAGGTCTGTGTGAAGCCTGAACATCTGTATTTCTCACAAGTTCCAGGTGATGACAGTATTTCTGGTCTTCCAATCAGACTCTGAATAGCACTATTTTTTCCAAGTAGAAAAGAAGAGGAATATCTTAGCAATGAAACCAACGTCTAAAAACAGAAAGAAATGGGGAGGATCTGTCAGAGGTCTGAGGAAACTCGGAAGGAGAGGTAGCAATGAAGTTGAAACATAATAGCACATGAGTTTACAGAATGTAGAGACAAACTCATGCAGCACCTCAAGGCTATTCCAATATGGGAGCAGTATAGGGCTTCAGCTGAAACAGCAAAACAAGCATTTTTGTTTATTCAACTAGCCAGCAAGTATTTATTAAGCATTTCTCATGCACCATGAACTGTTTTAGGTACTACAAACACCAAATTTAATGTGGCACCAGAAAGAAAGTCCACCTGCCATCATGCAAAATCTCGTGGGGGAGATAGGTACATAAAGATACAGTTATTACACAAGGTGTGTCTCCACCAGTTTGGGTTGCTATAATACCATACCATAGACTGAGTGACTTATAAACAACAAAAATTTATTTCTCACAGCTTTGAAGGTTGAAGTCCAAGATCAGGGTGTCAGCATGATCCGCTGAGAACCTTCTTCCATGATGCTGACTTTTCATTATGTCCTTAGATCATGGAAAGAGAACAAGCTGGCTCTCCGGTCTCTTCTTAGAAGGACGCTAATCCTATTCACAAGGGCTCTACTCACGACCTAATTACCTCCCAAAGTTCTCAGCTCCTAATCAAACTGGGATTAGGGTTTGAACATAGGAATTTTAGGGGAACAAACACATTTAGTTCATTGCAGGATGGTACCTATCATAGAGAATGAAACATGACATGAAACAGAAGGTCAGAGTTGGTGAAGGCCTCACAGATGAGACAGGCTTGAACTAGGTATTGATGATTGTTTTTAGTTTAATGTAAGGGTGGAGGCAGAGGGTGCTGTATATCATTCCTGGCAGAAAGAACATCAAGGACAGAGGCATAAGGCAAGTTAGAATATGAAACATTAAAAAAAAACTACAGATGAGGCTGAAGCAGGGGATGTGCTAGAGTGGGAATGAAGAAAAAAGGGACGATGGAACAGGCAAAGGATGACTTGAAGGAGATAGACGGCAGACACAAGCTAGCTCATGAGTGGCTGATAGGCTAGACGAAAGAGTTTACATTTATTCTGAAAGGCAAAGGGGAACCACTGAAGGCTTTGTCGTCAGAGAAGCAGAATAATTAGATTTGCACAGTAGGAAGATGGCGTTGGAGGCAGTGAGGAGAGAAGATTAGAGGGGGCAAAAATGAAGACAGGGCCTTCAGGTAAGTGGAACTATTGCCTACTCCATCCCTGACTCAGGAGAGTCTGAACAGAGGCAGTGGCAGGAATAATGGCTTGCTGGATCATGGCCACGGGTCCAGGTGAACGCCCTAAAGATCTGAATTCCTGGGACCAGTTATTGCATAGAGTTGGTAGGTGTCCTGGAGTAAAAGCTCATCACTGAGGAGTAAAAGCTCATCACTGAGAAATAAACACAGCTCTACTTTTTAATTGCAACCAGGCAGTATGATATAATCACTCATGTTGAGTATACTTTAAACGTGTCTAAAATGGCATAATTTTTTGTATTAATTTTCTAATTCCCATGCAATTCAAAAGACACATACATAGCCTTTAGGCAAAGACATCAAAGACTCTTGATAGGATTTTTCTGAAGATATACATAGTTTTCCTATAAAGTGAGCAGGAACTCAAGCCAGCCCACTGGCCAGGGCTCAGTCACCTCAGGGTCAGGTACTAGCTTCCGGCATCTAACTGTGAGGTTCTGAGGGTCTGGCCCTCTGGGAAATGTGAGTAGACAGTTTCTTCTTGTTGGGGGGACGTCAGGGAGGGGAGGAGGGGATATTAGTTAAATTCCTACAGTGTTCAAAGTTGTCCTCATGGGTATGCAACCAGCACAGTCGCAGAGGTCCCATCCTCAGAAGGGCCCCGGGCATTGGTTTAATCATCTGCTTTTGCTGTCTTATAATTTTCAGTAATTTTTTTTTTCTTTTTTAACAAAGGGGTTTGCATTTTCACTTTACAGTAGGTTGTTGTCCTGATAATGTATGTTGAGCAATAGTTATCTCATTTGGTCCTTTGTCAGATATCTATGAGGGTGGCATTGCTACCTCTATTTTAGAGAAGATTAAGCTAAGGCTCAGGCAAGCAAAGTTTCTAACTAGGGTACATACTTAGGGAGTGGTAGAGGACTAAGATTCCATCGCAAGCCTTTCTAACTATTGCTGTCTTTAGACTAGCTATTCAGAGCTAAGTCCTTGGCCTGAGCACAGTAAATGTAGTGAGAAGACTTTTGTCAGGGCCTTGAACCTTCAAGTTCAGTATCATTTCTTAACACCACAGAGAAAGAACTTCTAATAATAATAAGGAAATTTATTGTTTCAATTTCTCTTGTTACAAAGGGAATGTGTTTTGCTCTAAAGATTCTCAAACATTGTTTGTGGTTATATTTAATTTCTGGCTCATAAAGATGGAAAAATGAACAGCCACAGGTACAAAAATGAGTAACTTAATGCGGTTTTTCCTTGCTAGGTTGCCAGTTACTCACCAACGGGTATGCATAGCACCTAGGAAAGTCCATCCATGCACTCTCATAGACCAGGGGCAAGCCCCGGTTTTCCTACATAGGAAGCTTAGGTTGGCTATGCCCATGAGCACAGCTTAGGGATTAAGAGCATAGCAGTCAGGAGTCAGACCGTCAGGACTTGGATCCCAGCTCTGACACTCACTTTCTCTGTGACTCAGTTTCTTCAACTGTGAAATGGGATATTAATAGGATCGACCTCAAAGGGTTAATGAGAGGACTAAATGAAGTAATCACACAGGCAAAGAGCGCAGTGCTTGGCCAGCAGTGAACACTCAGTAAATGTTAGTGGCTACTTGTGTGTTGAGTCAGAAAGGTTGATTTGAAGAAGTGAAAGTGTACAGGAAATTGAGTTAGGTAGGAACAGTGACTATTCAGTCTGGGCAGGTCAGGTCAAGCTAAGCTGTTCCTCAGGAATGTACTGAGGCCTGATTCACATGTCTGTCTCACTTTGTTCTGATCATCATGGCTGGAGAGCCCAGGTGAACACTCCATTAAGTGGATTGATGTAAAACTACCCATTGGTTAAACAATGCAACCTGAACCATGGGCACAGAAAAAGAACACATTTTCTGCTACAGTAGCTTGTACAGATGTGTGAGACATAGACCAGGAAAGCTGCAAAGCTGTCTACATTTACAAGTACAGAGCTCAAATACGTGTAAGCGATAAGATAAACTGCAAGGCAAGCTCCTCACACAGGCTGCCAAGTGTTGTCTTCAGTATGTTCTTTCTGAGCCCTCTGCCTTCCTGCTACAATCACTTCGAAGTTGTTTACTGTATTTGCATTTCTGAACTTCACCTTTTTTAATGCAAAAGACAGAGTATAAGGGAAATCATGTATTTTTCAAGATTTAACAACTTAAGTTTCTTTTTCTTTATTCTTTTCCTCCTACCTGATTCAATGACTGTGTGTTTCTGAGGCTACATGTACACCTTATAATCTGATGAATGATTTAGCCAGAGGACTGAAACATAGTATCTTCAATCATGACTGAAAAGACAAGAATCATCATAAAATCATAAAAGCATCATAAAATGCTTTCTATTTTCAGGCATGCAAAAATCTTAAGTAAAGTCTCAGAAAAATCAAGCTAAGGCTAGCAAGAAAAAATATATGGCGATGAAAAGAAAGTTAACTCTGGGTGGTGAACACATTGCCACACATAGATGAAGTACCGTAGAATTGCATGCCTGGAACCTATGAAATTTTTACTATCAATGTTACTCCAATAAATTTAACAATAAAAAAAAGTAACTTCACCAAGAACAACAACAATCACAACAACAACAACAAAATGAATAAACAAAAAGACTACACATACACATAAGAATAGCAACAAAAATCTGACCCAGAGTTTGCTAATACACTTAGTTGTATGAGGCATCACTTCTATTTGGTGGCCAGTCAGACATTATAAAACTTCAAATTTTGCAAGCATCAGAATTAAATACTCTCTTGCTTCTTGCTACATACAGACATACATCCTCAACAAATGTCTTTCTACAAATGTAGATGTGGAGTTTGTGAAACATGGCTGCACATATTTTGGGGCACCCTTCCTATCAAGAGTTGGAGTCTAGGTCCCCTTCTTGTGAATCTGGACAGACTTGTGGCTGCTCCCATCACAATACCAATAGGGCTGAAAGAAGTTATGCCAGGTGACTCTTCCTAAACTAGGTCACAAAAGGCCTCGCATCATCCTCTGCCTGGTTCATGAAGCACTAGATTACCCAGAGGCCTCCGTGCTGAAAAGGTTGTGTGTATGCACTTCTGTCAACTGTCCCAACTGAGCCTAGGCTTTCAAGATGCCAACATGTGAGTGAATCCATCCAAGATCCTCCAAGGCAGTATATCTCCCCTCTGAACCCCACCTACCAACCACCCTCTGCTCACTCCACAAAGAAGAATCATTCAGTCAAGTGCAGCCTGCATTTCTGACCCACATAAGATAGAAGAGTTGCTATTTTAAGCCACTAAGTTCTGAGGTAGATGTTACACAGCAGTAGATACCTGGAACACTTGTAAACTATGTTGTGTTTCCTTGACTATAAGCCTGTGATGGCAGTTGTATCCATTTCACAGAAAAAAAGTTTCCAAGGTCCCATCTTCACTAGCTTTTTAGAAACCTGATTCCCCATTGGAGCTCTTCACAAAGTTAAAATCTAGAAAAAGTGTCTCCACAATTTAGTCCTCTTGGCTACCAATACCACCACATTGAAAGTTCTGCAGTGTCTTCCAGGCTCATGATAATGCTTTCACTTGCTGCCTGAAGGACAATCCCACTCAAGGTTAATGCCTGTAGTACTGTGGCTTCAAGAGCCTCATTAACCCAAGGATATCTTTATGAAAAGTATTGCACTTTCCTCTGTACTGCCTTTCTTTTAGCCTCTGGCCTGTGTCTTTGGGAGGGATACTTGGGAAAATAATATTGCTTTGTTCAGAATTATCTTTCCTTCTTCCTTGGGTCTTACTCAACCTTAAAATAAGGTTTCTTTTCCATCTTAAGCTTGGTTATTCTAGCTCTTGTTGAAAAGATGGCTGGCTGGTTTGCTTCATTGTTCTTTATATGTGGTGAAAATCTAAGGTGACTGCAAATGATAATCATGCTGGGAACCTCCATGTTCATAGAACACACTCATTTAGACACTACGCTTTGCATTAAACAGAATTTCCTTGTTCATTTATTACATAAATGGGCACACCTCTTGCTCTGAAATTTGGAACTTACATAAAACCATTCTATATGCAATGCTACAATCCCATTTCTTGACAGTCAAGTAAAGAAGTAAGTATGCTGCACATTTTAAATATTAATTTTGAGAATAACTTAACATTTTACCACCCAAGGCTTTGTCTTGTTTCCATGTTGAGCTATGATTCTAACATACCTAGAGGGCATAATCAAATATTCTAAAAATCTTCTGCAAAGTCATACTGAATAACTGAGTATAATAGAACTCACTAAGAATATCTTAAATATAAACTTATTGTTAGCAGGAAAATAATGTTTCTTACTATAATTACCTGACATAAGCAGCTCATTGTGGGAGGGAAAAAAGAAAAAAAGAAATGGAAGGCTATGAGGAAATCTGTTTCCTTGTGTCTTTTATCATGAGCTGACCTCATAACGCTGAGTATGAATATACCTAATTCAAACAGCTTATGTGTTCATTGGTTGCAGGGTGTTGCTCAATTAGTGGTATGTGTACCTCTGGTAGTACACAGATTATTTTAGGTTGTGCACATAAATACCTTGCATTTTAATATCTATATATTAGTTTTAATGTGCATTGAAACAGAAACAGCAGCTAAAGTATCAAATGCAGCTAGACAGTTTGAGTGAAACTATCTTCCCATTGCTCTCTTGCTCTCTCCCTTTCTCTCATCTCTTCCTTTCTTTCCCAATCTTTTCTTCTCTTCTTCCACCCATCATCCCAACCCAAGTGAAGCCTCCTTAGCTTCCAGCTCCTGCTTTCTTCCTACTTCCTACACCACTTCTTATTTACTGAACAATTTAGCAAATCAGCTTCTGATTTGCATCTGAATATCTAGCAGCTGAGTAAACAAAGGCTCTCCCTTAGAAGGCATTCTCCTTAAAAAAAACAAAAACAGTAAATTATAAATAAATTGTTCTTGTTGTCACAAATATAATATGCATATTTAAAGTCCATACTATAGAAAGTTATTATAAAAATCTAACTACAATTAAAAGAAAGAAAACCAACAGATTCAGTATTGATTTTTCTCAGCATTTTCCCATGGCATGAGAAAATTAAATAAAGAAATGTGAAAATAAAGATACACAAAGTGCATTATTGGGTAGAGAAATGAACAAATGTGGATGGCTGTGGCAATAAGCTGAGGATTATCTATCACATAACACAGAGACCTCTGTTCAAATCATTTTTCTGCATCACAGTTCTCTCATCCGCAAATGCAAGACAATTCATACTTTGAAGTGTTATTGGGAAAATTAAATAATATATTGCTGTTAGGCACAATATAATAAATTAGACTAATTATTATGTAGACTTCATAATTTTAGTATATATATTTTTTAATTTAAAAAAGTTAAATATGGAATGCTTAGAATAAGCTCAGCAGGTTGAGCACTTGCCTTGCAACTGCGAGGTCCAGGGATGGACCAGCCCCGGCCCGTGCAAACCCACATGCTGAACTGCGGTGCAGCTGGTGGTTGGCATGGCAGGGAAGGTTCTCTCCTCCCATGCAGGAAGCCCCTGGTTCGATTCCTGCCCCATGTGGCCCTACATCCACCCATGTGGAATGAAACTATGTCACAACTAATGATATACAACTACGGAGACTGCTCTGCCCCCAACCTCCTCTTACTTCCTCTCAAACAATAAAATAAATCTTTAAAAATGCTAAAAAATGATGTTTCTATTGCACATTTATGACTACCTACCTTCTATTTGAGGCTAGTGATATTGGTTTTCCATTTAGAGTAGTGATTTAGTTTCCTTTGCTTGCATTTTGAGTTTTTAAAAGAAGGTGTCTTAACTTCAAGAAAAACATTAAGTAAGCAACAGTACAGGAGGTACATGGAAATACTGTAAATGGCAAATCTTGAAAGTGGCATAGAAATGAGTAAGTTTGTGAATTAAGGAGTTAGTCACAATCCTATCAGAACTAAAAAATCATAATAAAACTTGCCTACCAATATGTAGTTTCAGAAAAATAATATTATTATTTTTTTATTTTTTAAAGATTTATTTTTATTGCTTTTTGACAGAGCAAGAGACACAAAGAGTGGGGAGAGCCCAGAGCAGTGTCCATAGTTGACAGCATTAGTTTTCCATATAGTTTCACTCCACAGGTGGGTGCGGGGCTGCACAGGGCAGGAACTGGGCTGGGAGCCTCCCACATAGGCCCTGGCAAGAACTGAACTGGGGGCACATCCCAGTTCAGTATATGGGTCCACCGGTGCTGGAGCTGGAATTTGATCCCTGGGCTCTGGGGTTGCAAAGTGAGCGCTTAACCCATTGAGCCATCACAGCTTCCCCAAAATAATACTATTATTAACAACAATATCCTGAAAAATAAAAGTGAAGTCTTCTCTGATAAAATTATATCATCTCAACATGAAATGTTCAGAGATGACTGACTGCAATAGGAGATACAATAAGACAGTTGGATAATTGGACCAAGCTGCAGAGTCCCCGTGAATGCGACAGCTCCAAGTACAGAACCCATGCAGAGGTGCTTACCCTTACATGCATACCCTTACAGGTATGACGTCAGTCATGAGATTTCCTGAAATGGTGAAATTCTGAACACAATATAGTTCAATCTTACCTCACTAAACTATCGTCTTATTCTAGGAAATTCAGTGGGAAATTAACCTTTCAAAAGATACTGTGTGTGAAGTTCTAAGTTCAAGTTATGAGAAACCAGTGTTTTCCTTCCTGGAAAGTCTGATGGGTCATTAGAAAGTCATGCAGTGCACAATACCATTCCCACAGGTCCTATGTAGTACAGCCGTTCTCTCCACCTTACTCATTTCACATAACTAAAACTTTACCACCATTGAACAATTCTCCATTTCCCTCTGCCCCTCAACTCCTGGCAGCCACCATTCTATTCTCTGCTTTTGTGAATATGACTAACTTAGATTACTCATGCATGTGGAATTATGCAGTATCTGTCCTTCTGTGACTGGCTTATTTCATTTAGCATGAAGTTAAGAGGATAGATATTATGTTAAGTGTCCTTATTACAAATAAATAAAACTACAAAAGAACACAAGAAAATTTGGGGGGATGATGGATACATTTAGTATTTTGACTGTGGTAATAGTATCATAGGAGTATGTATATGTGTAAACTCATTTAGCTATACATACATTAAATGCGTGTAATTTTCTATTTATCAATTACACCTCAATAAAGCTTTAAAAAATTGCATAACCATTCCATACATTACAGTATATTTAGTGTCCTTGATACTAGCCTATTAAATGGCAAAAGCACTGTCCAATTATGGATTCAAATACCGCAATATATTTGCAGAGTGCTCCTGGGAGGTGGTACCAATCCCATTACCACAGAGAATTCATGATTAAAGAGCACAGATCTTAGAGTCTGAAGAAGTTTCCTGGTTTCTTTATTTACCAGTTTACAATCTTGGGTAAGTGACTTCACCTCTAATCTATTTAATGTGAATATAATAAGGTGTGGTCAGCTGAAGTTTATCCTCCTAAAAGGATGTTGGAGTCCTAACCTTCACTACCTCAGAATGTGACCTTTTGTGGAGATAGTCTTTACAAAGGTAATTAAATTAAAATGATGTCATTAGGATGGGCACTAATCCAACTGACTGATGTCCTTTTTAAAAGGGGAAATGTGGACACATATACAAAAGGAGAATACTATATGATACTACATGGAGATGAAGGCAGAGATTGAAGTGATGCTTTCACAAGCTAAGGAACACAGAAGACTTCCAGCAAACCACCAGAGTAGACAGGAGTGGTGTGGAAAATTTCCTCCTCACAACCCTCAGAAGAAACCAACCCAACTGATCTCTTGGTCTTGGACTTCTAGCCTCCAGAATGGTGAGACAATGCAATTCTGTTGTTTAAGCCACTCAGTCGGTAGTATTTTGTTATAATAACCCTAGAAAGCTAATAATACATCAGGTAAAATTCTGTGAAATTAACTATATAATTTTAATTTTCTCCTTAAATCCTTGATCTCTTGTAGCATTTCTTTTCCTGTTGGATCTATTAATATTTAATACAAAGTGAACTTGATATATAAGCCTTCTGTAGAAAGAATGTGCTAAAATAAATACATAAAGGTTGGGGCTCATAATTCCTATCATGATGCTCTTCCATGGTAAAGAGAACATACAACTTTCTACCATTAAAGTTGAACTATGACGCTTGAGTCAGGAAGAATAAAAATATGACCTGCCATCCCAGTGTGTGCATTCTCAGCTTGCAGGATTGTGAGAAAGACTATGGGAGGCCAGAGATAATCTCCCCACTATGAGCTTTGAAGCAAGGAGCAGCTCTGTTGGATAGTTTTATGAGACACTAAAGGTATTAGGGAATTCTTTCCTTCTTTATTTGGAACTCAAGAGAAGCTGCTTGTCAGGATAACTCTTCGTTAGCATGGAAGTAGTTGCCTACTTTTGAGGAAATATGGTATCATAAAGGGGACTCCAGTATATTGATTCAGAGACTCCCTTTGCTTCTGTGTGTGGACAGGTATACTCTAACCAGAGCTAGCCATTATTCTCCCAAGGCTAGAGGATAGCTAGTAAATTCCATTTTTCATGGCATAATGATGAAGTAGGCAAAAATTAAGAAGGATTCACCATGGTTTTAAGAGACGAGGAGAAGTGAAATCACTTAGCTAGCACTGCCAGCCCCAAAACTCAGCTGTAACTATCAAATGAGGGGAGCATCAGAGAGACAGACGGGCCATTTGTGAAATCAGTGAACACACAGGAGGTCAGGGGGACTCTTCCTACATTAGGACACAAATTCAGATACGCTTCTTACACCCCAACCATGAAAATGGCCATTTAACAAGGAAAAGAGACTCTAAGCAATTGTCCGTTGCCTAAAGAGATTGTTTAAAATGCTACATGAAAGACAGCAGTGGCAATGAAGACTTGGTTCTGGAAACCTCTCCACTCCTTTCACAAAATTAATGAGATGAAGAAAGCTGAAGCAGAAACCCACAAAAGACATCAGCAACATAACTATATGGCAATGTGGATGGTGGGGCAATATCTACTAATAAGCTAGACCCTAGTAGGAACAGTAAGTAGTTGCAGAGAAAAAAAGGACAGAAAAGGAGACTTCTTATAGCCTTAGGAGTCTGAGACTTTGTAACTTGTCAACAGTTATCTACTGCCCAAATAATAAATTCTCTGAGAGTGGGATGCTAGGATAGCTCAGCGGGCTGAACACTTGTCTTACAGCCCTGGGGTCCAAGAATCAGATCCCAGCCCCAGCTCATGTGGACCCATATGCTGACTTGGGGTGTGGCCCCCAGTTCGGTTCTCACTGGGGTGAGATTCCCATGCAGGAGACCCCTGTCCAGTTCCTGCCCTGCGCAGCCCCATGCCCAACTGTGGAACAAAACTATGTTGAAAACTCATGACATGCAACTATGGATACTGCTCTGCACCCTCCCCCTTCTCTCTGTCTCTGTCTTTCTCTCTCTGTCAAAAACAATAAAAATAAATCTTTAAAAAATATTCTCTGAAAGTGAAGGACTGATTCCACATACAGATCTGGACACGAAACTAGAAGGGAGCTTCACAGCCTCTAATTTGAAAGTGAAAGTGAGTGCAAGTGGAATATGGAGAGAGAGGATGGTGCGGGGGGCTGCTTGAGTCTTCAACGTTCTCAGAAAATCTAGCAAAAATTCTTTCTTAGAAGTACAGCACTCACTATTCAGGAGAAACTGCTGGAACAGAAACTGTATTTGATCAGAGTAGGAAGAGCAGGGTAAAGAAAGGAAAGAAGGTTTCAAATATACTAGTGTGGAAAAGGCTAGGAGAGGGTACATCTTGGAAAGTACAAAAAAAAAAAAAATGTAGCTGTAAGAAAAAGCCATTTAAAAAACTTGTTGGTAATGGCAGAAGGAAACTTAGAGCCACAGATGTTGGAAATAACTGCACACTTCTATTTGCAACATTGTCCTAAAAGTCAAGGAAAATGCATTTTTTAAACACATGACAACAGAAAAGGATAAAAGATTAACAGACAAATTATGACCAACATACTTTCATATAACAAACACAAAATATTCCACTAAGCACATATAACCCAGATATTTCAAAACAAGTAAAAAATAATTAAGAATGTTTGGCATATGTTGATTTAGAAGGGCTCAGAAATAATATGATTAGGTGTTATGGGATGAATTCCCATAATTCATTATTCCCTCAAAATTCATTATGTTGCTGCCCTAATCCCCATTACCTCAGACTGAGATTATATTGGGAGATGCAGTTTTTAAAGAAGTAATTAGTTGAAAATAAAGTAATGTGGGTAAACCCTAATCTAATACAGTGGTACCTCGGTTCACGAACTTAATTCGTGAACCGACTCTGGTCGCGAACCGAATTGGTCGTGAACCGAGGCACAGTTTCCCATAGGGTTCAATGTAAATCCGGTTAATCCGTTCTGACCTTTTTTTTCGGTTTTTGAAGCACAAAAAATATGAAACAAATTACAATACACATTAGTACAGTATAGTAATGTAGAAAGAGCACAACAAAAATCAAAAAAAGTCACTGAAAGTA